>JAJHPC010000010.1:9478571-9546071 GCA_024447665.1 Juncus inflexus
TTATTATTTTTATTCTATTAATAAGTGTGATGCGCTTTGATGAATACATAATAACATGTAATATTAAATAAAATCTCTCAAAATAATATTAAGTTTGTTGGGTTTCCGATGTGCATAACGCAGCGGAAAACAAAAAATTTAGTGGTCTTGACTCATCATAGAGTCCTGACTCATCATAGTATATTAGTGGAATGTGAGCTCATCATCTATGAGTACCCTAATATATCATTGGTCACGATAAATCTATATTCTTCAGTTTTATGATAACTTATAATCGATCTACTTGAAGACACTTATGTTGTAAACCCATACTCTTCAACTTCTTGAGAGTCTAGTTGATTAATTGTAGACTCAACAACTAGTTGAAAATCTGAATTATTTTTCATCCGAGGTTTATGGCTATTTTGTGAAATTTGAACTTATTCAAATTTACTCCCACTAATTCTTTTGGAAATACTCTTTTCAAAGAGATATAATTTTCGGGTAACAAACACTTTGTTCTCTTATTAATCATAAAAGTAACATCTTTTCGTTTTCTTAGGATATTTCACAAATATGCACAAATCCGATTAGATGCGTGATACTTCAAATAAGTATCATATACTCAAATCTTGACAAAAGACAATCTATTACACCTACCCGTCTCTCTCTCTCTATATATATATGGAGTGTTTTATAACAATTTTAGATGGAATTATGTTCAATATAAATGCAATATCTAATAAAGTTCGATATCATTATCATGATCATCAAGCACTTAGCTCTCGACTCTTCTATCTAATCAAAGAAATTTGATTTTCAAAACCAAGTTTATGCTCCACTTCATTATTTTAACTTTTGAACTTTATAAAATATTCAAAATTATAGTTTCTATAAACTGATATATTAATATCTCTTTAAATTATAAATAAATATAATGAAGTTGCTTTTACTCTAGCAATTTGACGCTCTGGTCAACATACATCACTATGTATGGGAGCCAAGAAGTAACTTGCTTTCACCTTATTTTGTGAAAGACATATATGTCACCTTGTCTATTAAATAAGTTACACATGTTTCAAATGATTCAAAATCAAATGAATTTGAAAATCCATCTTATGGATTGAATAAATCATCATCTTATTTAAGTAGACCAAGCGATAATGCTAGACTTAAATTCTTAGTATTAATACGGACTTATAATCTTTTTCGATAAACACATAATTTAATTTTCTATGCGAACATTTTCAAAGAAAAATGACTTTTGTGAATAGTGAGATTATTATTCTCAATAATAAATTAATGACCATTCATAGTTAAACTCGAATTATAGATATTACAAAATTTATTATCGACATTAAATAATAATTATTTATGTCGATGATAAGTCCAAAAGGACAACGTAAACATATGAGTTACTTGAGAAAATTCAACAACTTTTGCTATATTTGTCATTTATATGTTAACATCATATTTACTCAATAGTCTACTACTTTATCAACACATTATCACAAATGTGTGTTTCACATCATGTATTTAATACACATGATGTGATATAGACAAGCTAATTTCTATAACAAGAATACTTGAAGCGGTAGTCACACTACCCTTTCTTTCTTTTTTCATATCTTCTTAAGAGACTATGGTCTCTTTCAATAATCTGATTCATTGTGAAAGTTACCAACTTCTTATATAAGGTTAAAGTCCGGCAACATCTTGCCTTATCTTTGGGATTATTCTTTACGGTCCTTTTTAAGCACAACATTATGGACAAAACTTGTCCATGTTCGTTTTAACGTTTATGAGCATCTTATGCTATTTGTCCTTTCAAAGACCTATCCTACGGCATAAATAATTATACTATTTGATTCGAATAATATGCAAAGACTATTATTCCTTAAAATATTCATATAATGGCTCCTACAATTTTAATTCAACCAATTACCCTCAAGCGCATTGATTCGGAAAGTTTCAATCCTTGAAGTTGTTGGGAATGCATAGCCATGTACGTTACATGCACAGCGGAACCTATCGATTCAACCTGCCCTAGGATCATCGTTAAGGGAATAAAGGTACCTCGGATCTTCGTGATCCGCGAGACGGAGAACGGATGTAGGTCTGAAAGATTCGGACTAGCAGCCTTCTCCTTCCTGAAGCTCGACTCCGCGAACCTCCTTCCTCTTCCTAGGGATGAAGAACTTGATCGCTCACTTATCTCCAAAGTAGGAGATCTCTACTCGTATTCACGCAAACTTCAGACACATGAAATTTCCGGACTTGGCTAGACGAGTCTGGAAATACTTTCCGAAATTACCTCTAAACTCTCTCCCTTTGTATTATGTATTAGATGACCTCTAAGGCTTGAGAATTATGAGTGAAATAGAGGGGGACCACCCCATTATTTATATTAGAGAGGTTGGCGAATGATTGCTCAGCTACCATAACTGAAAATCTAATTTCCTGTGCATGTTCCGTTCAAAATGGAAGCCCTCCATTCAGAATGGAACAATGTTTCCAAAACTGCACAAACTTGCTGCCAGGAAATTGACACCTTCCGTTCAGAACGGAAGAGCTTCGTTTCAGAATGGACGTGTGCTGATTTTGCACAATCAATCACCCAATGATTGATTATCTCGTTCACCAATTTATACATCACATGTATAACTGTTTTGAGGTATTTTCTTCCTGTATGAATGGAGTTCATTGTTTGACCATGTATATTCCATTTAACATTGGCAACGATCTTCTAAAGATCATACGTCATGAGTAAGCTCTAGACTGATGTCATGACTACCCATGTTAAAAGAAATGATCGTTGATCATAAACCTATTTGAATAGAGGTTTACTTATTCCTTATAAGAAACAACCTTTAATAAATAATAATGTCTTAATACATAATCCATTTCCTAGCACAAATACATTTGGCCTAAGGCAATAATCTTGCAGTCTCCCACCTGCACTAGGCCAACTCTAAGAATCTTATGCCCATAGACCTAACATGACCCTCATGCTTTGCTTGCGGGAGTGGTTTAGTTAATGGATCGGCAACATTCTCGTCCGATGGCACTCTACACATTTTAACATCACCCCTTCGTATGATATCCCTGATCAAATAAGTTCTTCCTTTGCTTGTACGATAGTTCCATTGTTGTCACAATATAGATCCACTGGTTCCTAAATGCTCGGAAGTACTCTTAGCTCCTCCAAAAAGTTCTTTATCCAAACAGCTTCTTTAGCCACTTACGCAGTGGCTATATACTCTGCTTCCATTGAAGACTCTGCTACAATACATTGCTTGGAACTGTTCGATGTCACTGCGCCTCCATTTAGGCAAAATAAATAACCTGATAGCGATCTAAAGACGTCTGAGTATGTCTGGAAGTTTGCGTCGGTGTAACCCTTTACAATGAGCTCGTCTTCCATATCTCCATAGACTAGGAACAGGTCCTTAGTTCTTCGTAAGTACTTAAGGATTCTTTTAACAGCTATCCAGTGACTTTCACCTGGATTAGACTGAAACCAGCTTGTTGCGCTCAACGAGTATAACACATCTGGTCTAGTACATATCATGGCATACATGATAGATCCTATAGTCGAAGCATATGGGATTTTATTCATGCGTCTTCGTTCCTACTCACTGGTAGGACATTGTGTCTTACTGAGAGAAACGCCATGTGACAAGGGCAAAAATCCTTTCTTAGATTCTTGCATTCTTAACTGTTTCATGACCTTGTCTATGTATGTACTTTGACTCAGACCTATAAGCCGTCTAGATCTATCTCTTTAGATCCTGATTCCTAGGACGTAGGAGGCTTCTCCTAGGTCTTTCATCAAGAAATTATCTCCCTACCATTTCTTGACGTTCAATAATGTCGGGACGTCATTTTCCATGAGTAATATTTCATCTATGTAAAGCACCAGGAATACTACAATGCATGGATTGCATCTCGGCTCTCATGGCCTCTAACCATTTTTGAGAGTCAAAACTCTTCGTAGCATCTTGGTAGGACATGGGTTCATCATCTATGAATGTCACATCATCATCATTAGACACGAGAAATCCGTATCTCTCGGTCTCATGACGAATCCTACTAGATCTATGTTGAGTCTGTTGTGTTTTAAGCTCGCGAACTGTTTGAGATCTTGTTTGGTCTTCCGTCACAGGTTTTGTAACTGTAGGTGATTCTCGAATTTCTTCGAGTTGTACCATACTCTCACTGCTACTCATGGAGACAAATTCTCTTTCTAAGAAAGCACCATTACGAGCAACAAATAGTTTTTTTTTCCGATGGGAGGTAAAAGTAATATCCTCTTGTCTCTTTAGGATATCCCACGAACATACACTTATCAGATTTGGGTCCGAGCTTATCGGAAGCTTGACGTTTGACATAAGCCTCACATCCCCAAATCTTAAGAAAAAATAACTTGGGGCTATTCCCCATCCATATCTCATATGGTGTCTTTTGAACTGCCTTTGATGGAATTTTGTTTAGTATGAATGCAGCTGTCTCAAGAGCATAACCCCAGAAAGACGTTGAAAGATTCGTTTGACTCATCATCGATCAAACCATATCCAATAAGGTTCGATTCCTCATTTCGGACACTCCATTCCATTTAGGAGTTCCTGGAGGAGTCAGTTGTGAAACTATTCCACATTCTCTGAGATGATCCTCAAATTCCTGACTCAGATATTCGCCTCCTCGATCAGATCGAAGTGCTTTAATCTTCTTGCCAAGTTGATTTTGTACTTCATTCTTAAATTCTTTGAACACTTCAAATGATTCGGACTTGTGCTTCATTAGGTAGACATAACCATATCTACTGATGTTGTCCGTGAAAATTATGAAGTATCGATACCCACCTCTAGCCGGCGTACTCATTGGTCTACATACATCAGTGTGTATGAGTTCTAATAAGTCATTGACCATTTCACCAACTTTTGTGATGGGTCTACATACATCTCAAATGATTTCAAATCAAATGAGTCTAAAAGTCCATGAGAGTGGAGTTTAGAAATGCATTTCTCATTTATATGGCCTAAGCGACAGTGCCAGAGGTATGTCGTATTTGAGTCATTCGGTTTAAATCGTTTAGTGTTAATGTTATATATGGACTTATAATTCTCTTTCTTAAGATCTAGCACGTAAAGACCTCTTTCTAATAGAACATTTCCATAGAAAAGATTATCCTTTAAGATAGAATAATTATTATTCTCAATAACAAATTTATAACCATCCAAAAGTAGACTAGAAATAGAAATAATATTTCTGCTCATAGTAGGTACAAAATAACAATTATTAAGCACTAATACAAGTCCACTAGGCAAAGTCAATAAATAAGTTCCTACGGCTAATGCAGCAACTCTTGCATTGTAATCCCTGCATATCATTAAAAATATGAGTACCACATCCGGTATCCAATACCCAAGATTTAGGAGTAAGTGAATTAGTTTCAATAACAAAAATATGCTGTAGTCACACTACCCTTCTTGATTTCATCCTGATAGAGTTTGTAGTTTCTCTTTCAATGGCCAACCTTGTTGCAATGGAAGCAAACTCCGTCCTTGTCTTTCTTGTTCTTACATTTAGGCAACACCTTCCCTTTACCCTTGCTCTTGTTTCCGGTCTTCTTACCCTTCTTCTTGTGAACCATTAGGACATCTTTGATAACATTTGTCTTCATGTCCTCCTTTGCGTTCTTAATCATGGAATGCAACTCGGTGATGGATTTCTCCATCTTATGCATAGTATAGTTCATGATGAATTGCTTAAAACTAGGAGGCAACGACCCGAGAATTGTGTCAACAACCAATTCTCTGGGCATAGCTGAACCAAGCCTCTCCAATTGATCAAGATATCTCTTCATCATGAGTACTTGAACACTCACAGATGAACCTTCAACCATCTTCGTGTCAGTCAGAGAGACGGTCGCTTTGTAGCGCTCAAGTCTAGCCTACTCTTGGAACATTTCCTTGAGAGTTACGATCATATCGTAAGCAACCATGTCCTCCAATTGCTTCTGAAGCTCGGAGGTCTTGGTCGCTAGCATGAGACAAGCTATCTCTGTATTGTCCTTGACGTATTTAGCATACGCATCTCGGGCAGCCCTTGTGGCTCCCTATTCTGGTTTCTCTGGTAAGCCTCATCTATGACATACTGTTTATTGTCAGCCTTGAGAACAATTCTCATGTATCTAAACTAGTCTAGGAAGTTAGACCTATTGAGCTTATCCTTCTCAAGGATAGATCGCAAATTCAACTTAGTTGAATTATTATTATTTATCATTATTCTACAAGTTAAAATATATAGTGCCATTATTATTTATTCATTGGGGTTGTTTTACTTTGGTGTTTCTTATATTGTACTCCCGCTATTTTCTTCAAATCAATCATCTTCAGTAGTATTGATTCAGAACATTTCCTTGAGAGTTACGATCAATTAAATAAATACTACTGAGTCAAGATCCGTATTTCATTGAGCAGTAAGTGCGCTCCGGCGCAACCCTTAATGCTCAACCGATCAATCAAATGATCGGCATATGGGAGAGTTTTGAAGGTATATTCTTGACCAGTTCGGGCGACTTTCCGCTGGAACACTTTCCAATTGCATCATATGTAACTCTTTCCTTTTATGGAATGAGTAACTTATACTCGGTGTATCATTCCATCTTGTGCCCCGATCCTTAGTCCAACTTTCTTTCTCAGTTAAGTTTAACCATGTATGAGTATTGACAAAGCAGTTTCTGGCACACTCGGCTCAGGCATGACCTGTGCTAGTCACTACTTCCCGCGTGCCCCTTTCCACAGACAATCCCCCACACGCCCAGCTCCGGCATGACCCATGTGGAAAACTTTCTGAGTACTGAGGGTTACAATGACATAGGAGGCACTTCATTACTTAATATTCTGAAGGATTTTGTTTTTAGATTTATAAAAATAAACATCACAGAAACTAAGTTAAATATGGTATGAGCTCATTCCCCACGAGTGATCATGAGGTTCCTAACCCTAGATCTATCTTTAGATTGCAGGAGTAATCTTCAACGAACCATTCATTGTGTGTGTGCGAAGATCCAATGCCATCTTCCGAAGATTGCGCCATGATCCTTGCCTTGTAGTCTTGATATAATATCTTGCCTAACAACTATCCTATTGCTAGAAAAAGTAATTTACATTTTTTGACAACTCACAGGTTGCCATAATTATAACTTTGGACAACACACTGGTTACCATAGATATTAAATAAAATTACAAGCATTTATACATAAGATTACATCACAGAACAATCACAGATCTAAAGCACATACCATAGTTGTAAATTTAAATTCCATGTATAACAAAAATTGGAATTTCTCGCAAAATCAGCATTATTTCATTGGGAACAGAACTATTCCGTTCTCAACGGAATAACGCTGAATAATTCTGGCGAAAATGTCAGCATATTCCGTTCTGAACGGAACTATTCTGTTCGGAACGGAATAATGCTGACTTTTTAGTTTCCTTTAATTTTAGTTCCGTTTCCAAAATAGATTCTGAAAAACTATTTTTTGAAACTCTAGAAAATCATAATATCCAATATTATATTTCTAGAAACTATTTCCGTGATGTTTTGAAATAATATTTTCAAAACCCTAAAATTTATGTGTGTAATAGAGAGACTCTGCCCTTTTATTTATACTAGAGAGAGAGACGAACGATTGCTCAGTTACCATAACTAAAAACCCTAATTTGAGCCTATTCCGTTGCCTACGAAATAGGTATTTTCATAACGGAATACTTGGCAGCTAAGGTTATTACAGTTTCCATATCTATTCCGTTGGGAACAGAACTTTTCCGTTGCCAACGGAATTGTACTGTTTGTTCAATAAATTATCCAATAATTGATTATTTCGTTCACCAATTTGTACGTCATATGTATAACTGTTTTGAGGCATATTATTCCCCTACGAATGGAGTTCATTGTGTGACCGTGTGGGTTCCATTTAACACTGGCAACGCTCTTCTAAAGATCGTAAGTCATGAGTAACCTTTGGACTGATGTCATGACTATCCATGTTAAATGAAATGATCAGTGTAATGTGTATTTTTATACACATTTTTGTGGTTTTTATCATCTCAAAGTCAATCATAATTCGCATAAAATGTATGGTAATTTCTCATAATTCAGAAATCATGATTTAAAACCTCTTAATACATTTTTGTGTTATTTTTACAAGCGAAAATGCCATAAAACGAAGAATTGGACCAAAAGCCAACTTCTAAAATGGGTCAAACGGTATACGAAAATGAAGAGCTCGACGAGATGAATCCAACGGTACAAACCTCGCGATCAGAAACCTTCTTGAACTCTCAGAATCGCCAATTGAAAATATGGTCAAACCTGGTCAAAGTCAACATGTTGACCAGGCCAAACCCTTCTTCTCCAAGTCTCATTTTTTCAAACGTACTCGAAATCGCTCAAATCGATCGACCATGGACTCAGCACGACGAGAGAAACTTGCCTGAACCCTTTGACGGACCTAAAAACTCCGGTGATCGTTGGAATTCGACACAAACCGAGCTTAAGAACAAACCGACACCATGGTTCATCAACCTTGTCTTTAACAGTCCATCTTTCGACCCCAAACCTTTCTCATTCTACTCCTCTCTTCCTACCCTTTCTAACCATCCCAAGAACAAAACAAATGGTGTAAAATCAAGAGAGAAATTTACAGTTGAATCAACTGTATGATGAAATCCTCAATGAACTTTTTAAACCTGATAAACCAACGGTTAAAATTTTGGCAGTGAAATAAACTCGATCGACATTCTTGCATTTTTCTCAAAAAGTGATGATGTTCGACGACTCGCAAATCTTCACTAATGAATCTGAATGAGCTTTGAAGCTTCAATTTGATCTAAAAACGAGCGTAAAACGGATTTTGATTCATGAGTTACGGTTTTTTTTGGTTATTTTGCTGAGTTCTGATCAAGGCAGAAATTCATAAATTAGGAGGAGAAATAAATCTTCAAACTCAATTCAGAGCATCATATGGAAGTCAGAAATGAAGCCTGAGTGCTGGTTCTGAGTGTCACTGCTTGAGGTGAGTGTTTGAGCTCATCCAGCCAACAATGGCGGAAACAAGCTGAAACGAGTTTGAGACTGAAGTAACTCAATGAAAGCTCAACCTTTCTAAGCCATTCAAACGCATACAGTTTCGTATGAAGGTGAAGAAGAGTATGCATCGCTGAATTAAGCCATAACGCAACGTGAATGAAGATCAATACTCGACTTGCTGGTAGAACTAAATTAAAATGAAAATGGATCTTCAACCCGATTGAGAAAGCAATCCAAACTCCGCAGCTGCTTCACAAGGACTGGTTAGAAGAATGTTTCAGGAAGGCCACAAATCACGCGCCATAGAAGATCGATATACTCAGTTGAAAAATCCATGTGCACAAACTAGATTACGACGACTCATTTCATGCGGAATTCAACCCACTCCAACACAGAAGATCTTCAATTTTTATTTAAAAACTAAGCGCCAAAACAAAAGATATACACACGACTCATTTCATTTGATCAGTGACCCGTTTCAGCTCAGCAAATCCAGAGAGGGCCACCACTCATCCTAACGGTCGCGATTCAATCTCAGATGCGATATGAGACTTGTTTTCTGCCCCCAAAAAAAAATAGGGCAAAAATTCAATCGCCAAATACTCGACCAAATCTCAACCATCTTCAACGAAATTTTGTCCTGAGATTCAAAACGTACCCCTTGATATGCCTGAGCCAATCACAAGACTTGGTTTGTCCCCTACTTTCCTCTCCATTCAAAATAGGCCATTGGACTCTCAAGTACAATTCAACCTATATAACACCTCTCAAGTCTCTTCATTCAATATACCACTCTCCATTCTTCTTCTTAACCTCTAGAACCACCATTGTTGAGTTTCAAGTTTTCTTGAGCTCTAATTTTTGTTTTTGAGTGAAATCGCGCAATTTGGGGTTGATTTGGGGAAAATTCGAATCGGTCGATTCTAGCTTGAATATAGTGGCAATTGGAGATACCGGCTGGTCCTCCAACTCTCGGTTTAATCTAATTTTCTTTTAAATGCTTGATTTGAATTTTAGATCACAAGAACTCAATTTTATAGTAATCGTGATTAAATCTTGTGAAATTCTTGTTCTTGTGAATATGTGTGAGTAGATCTAGATAGGGAGGGAAATTTGTGATTTGTATACATGAAATCTTGCTTTATAATCTTGTAATTTTGCTGAATTTTGATGAATAGTCATGAACACACACATTTTTGAATTAATTGGGGGAAAATTACTTAGCTTAGTATTTTTCATCAATTGATCTATTAAATCTAGATTTTATTGGCTTGTTAATCATTTGAAATGATATACCGAGTAACTTATACTCGGTATATCATTAATTTGGAGTTGTGATTGATTTAAATCAAGTTTTATTTTGAAATGACTGTTTTGGAATAAACTAGTTCTTGAGTCAATTTCTTGAGTAAATCTTCGCTTAGATTGCTCAAATCCATCATCTGAATCTGAGAAATTATATTCTAAGTGATTAATGATTGTTACACATCATAAATTTCCTAAAAATCTTTATTTTTAAATCGAAAATCGAAACCTAATCCAGTTTCTATCTTGCTGCTATTCTTTCTTTGTGTTTTAGTATTTTTCCCTTAATTTCGACTCTAATTCAGATCTGAAAAATTAAATAAATATTTTTACAATTTAGTTTCTCATTTAGTAAGTAATTTTAAAATCAAATTTTGCCTAATTCCGATATATAATTTATGAGATATTAATTTTCTAAATTTGTAATTTTTTCTATTTTTAATCTTTCTATCCAGATTTACTGTTTCTTTTCTTGTGAATTTAAAAAATAATAATAAATAATAAAAATAAAAACAAAGTCCTACTTGAAATATTTTGAAGTGTAGAATCTAAATCTGAATTTTTAAATAGACTTTGTTAAAACAGATCATGAGATATTACGACTTTTGTGAGTACTGGTATGTCAGAACCAGTTTCTGATCCAGATCTGAATTTTCAATATAAATCTCAAACTACAAAACATATATGTACCAAATTATGATAACTAATCCATAACTTGATAATTGAATTTCTGTAAAAATGTTGTGATTTTTCAATTTTTGTTGTTTTTTCGATAATTTTCTGAAGTTGCTGCTGGACCGATTTTCAATTAAATAATAATAACAGTAAAGAATTTTTAAGATAAGGCTGAAAAGTGAATTTAAACTTGGAAATTTACCCAATAACCCTTGAATTACAAGATTTTACACTAGAGATAAGTCATTGAGATTAGTTAATTCTTGAGGCCACACCTCCTTGTGTTCGACCCCTAAACTCATTTATCGCTCATACTCTTAATTGATTAATAGGGAAATATAAATTGTTTTGTTAAATTGTGTGAAATATAAACGATAATTTACCAGATTTACAATCAGCGATCATAAAACTATCTGAATAAACATTTGCTTATTCCTTTTGTTTTACGGTATATATCTTGATCACAAGGCTTGGAAGTATGTCATCCTTGAGTTTGATCAAAGTGTCTTTACTGATTGTACATTAGACTGAGTAAATACAAAATGATATTAACAACACATGTTAATCCATTTTGATCATGGCCATGCATTTCCTTCAGTCCTAGTTCATCAGGGGGCCCAGAGATATCTCCCTCATGATGAGAGAAACAAATCCCATCTTGGTCACTCACTTTCCTCGTCATGATTCAGTGCATATCTAATGATGACCCTAATGATCATCCCATTACGGATGATGTATGATCATATTAAGGTATGCAGTTCCACATACAAGAATCCATGGTGACCTCAGGTCGTAGGAACAAGCACACTATTCATATGAGAATCACTAATTACATATACTATTCATATTCTCATAGTGTGGTCAGTCCAGTATGTGTTATCTAACACGTACCTATATTCTAGACTTGACATCTCTATGTCCATGATCAGCATAATATGATCATCCAGCCTGCGAATATACTAGTGTGGATATGTAGCTTCTTACCTGAAATATATCTATCTCTATAAACATCCTACATATGACTAGGGGCAATTTAGAATGCCATTCGTTGGTTCACAGTTCTACTACCAGAATTATGTATTCTGATGACGTGAACCCGAAATGTCATTCTTAGTTGATATAAGATTTACATTCACAACCCAAACACACAGATATATAAGAAACAATCTTTATTGAATAATAATGTCTTAATACATAATCCATTTCGTAGTACAAATACATTTGGCCTAGGACACTAATCCTACACATAAGACTGCTATAATAGTGCGGTTATCAAACCCGACATGATCATATCAAGTCAGGTTGAGTAAAGACTTTCCTAGACTTGGATAAGTCAGATCCATAATAACGACCTATCATTGCAACACTTGAGCCTTACACCAACCCTTTCGTTGTATGCAGTTATATTAATTAATACTCGACGGTTGGACTTTTTCATAAATTAATGCATCACATGCACTTTTTCATAAATTAATGCATCACATGCATCTCTTCATGAATCCCCAAACATTCACATCCGTTTGCATCGTAAATTCAACACTTGAATTAACGTCTTTCATTTTAAACTATTCAACACTTAAATATTTAATATGCAAGCCTTATAACTATAAATCAAAATCATATTTGATATCTAAATTGTATATATCGCATATATACAGTTTCAATTCAACCGAAACACGTACGTTGTGCTCTGATACCATTGTTGGGTTTTGGATGTGCATAACGTAGCGGAAAATAAAAAATTTCGTCCAAAACCAGTCAGAGGATACGTGCGTACGGTTAAATCAAAGAACTAGTACTTAAAAAAGTACCTTTCGGATTACGCCTAATCCATGACGTTCAAACCATGTGTGCCACCAAGCATCTTTCAACAGGTTATCGTCCAAACCGATTATCCGTCTGCCTAGACTGTCGAGGTTGAATCATGCAGAAACCATTTATTGCATGTGCATCCGATATCCATCAAAAACTGTTAACAACCCGATAACAACTTCGTAGGCCGAACAGTTCACAAGCGTCGAAACTACGAACGCCTCTACTGGAATAAGAACAACATGTGTTCTTCTCTTGCACAAGAAAAACTCTTTTCTTCTTCTTCTTCTTCTTCTTCTTCTTCTTCTTCTTCTTATTATTATTATTATTATTATTATTATTATTATTATTATTATTATTATTATTATTATTATTATTATCATCATCATCATCATCATCATCATCATCATCATTATTATTATTATTATTATTATTATTATTATTATTATTATTATTATTATTATTATTATTATTATTATTATTATTATTATTATTCTTCTTCTTCTTCTTCTTCTTCTTCTTCTTCTTCTTCTTCTTCTTCTTCTTCTTATTTTGTCTCACAAAAGATGTATAATTTCTCTCATATAATCGCACCTTTTTATTTTGTCATACAAAAAGAAAGCACCCTTTCATAATTTTGTCATACAAATGAGAAATGATATTTTCTATCTTTTGTCTCACAAAAAGAGAATGCGTAATAATGTGAGAGAGAATGATGTGGTATAAAATTTTGGACCCCTCTATATCCTTATATAGGGTGAAGAGTTGCCTCTCACACATCAAGAGATGTACATGACATTCTTCATTCTTATCAACATGTCATCATCTAGACTCTTCTAGATAACTTAATCTTTTGTGTCAATAGTCTTTATATACATATGTATCACATCTTATCACACAAGATGAAAATATCTTTTGTGATCATAGTCTTATATACATATGTATCAATCTTATCACATAAGATGACAATATCTTTTGTGATATTCCTATTCAACTCATCATATAAGTTGCTAGGATTTTCTGTGCCCATTTTAGTTTGTTCTTTGTGTGTGACCCTGTAGGTTCACTTAATATTGGCAATAGACTTGACAGTCTATAAATCAAGAGTGGACTCTAGCAAGCCATCTTGACTACCCAAATTAAGTGAGTATCGATGAATTGATTTACCTAATAAACAATCACGTATTTAGTCCCTTTGTCACGCAGTATCTATATCGATCATAAGGGGCATGTAATACGCCATCCTTATATTAATCGATTAATATTTCTTTATCCCGAATTAAACTGAACGAAATAAATGACATTAGTACCTCTTATTAATTCATTTGACCATGGCCATGGATTTCTTCAATTCGATTCATCAAGAGGCCTAAAGACATCTCTCTCATTTATGAGAAGAATAAATCCCTTCTTAATTGCACTCATCCCTCTACATGATTCATTATATATGTAATCATAACCATTATGACTACCCGATTAAAAACAATATTAGATGATGTTAAAGTATATAATTCCTGGGAATAGAGAAAAACTCAGGTCAAATGACTACAAGTACTTTATGTTACAAGAATCGCTAATAACGTAAAATATATAACATTCTTATGGTGGGTCAGTCTAGTATATGGTCTCTAACATATACCTACGTTAATGACTTGATAAGTCTTTATCCATGATCAGTAAAACATGATCATTAGTCAACTAACATACTGGCATACATTTATAGCTTGTTTATAAATATATATTTATTTATCTCCGCAAGTATATTTGTCTCCATAAATATCCTATAAATGACCAGGGATGATTTAGAATAACATTCATAATACTTTATAGTTTTACTATCAAAGTCACGCACTTTGATGACATAAAGCTGAATGGCATATTCATGGTCTATTTTAATTATATTAAAATAACCTATATGCACATATTATATGAAATATCTTAGAATAAATATAATGTTTTTAATTCATCCATAAACTTATGTCACAAACACTTTGGGTACTATTTTGCTGATGATTAGACATGGTTCGACTTAACTAGGCCATCATGTCGGACTTGGGCTCGGGGCATACCATAGGATGTATACGTCGGGCATATGATGTTCATCCCATATTGTTCAAGAGTTGTATGAAATACAATCATAATTGTTCCTACCTAAATAAGTCAAGTTCAAGGAAATGAGTCAAAGCTCACTTAGACCTTGATGAGATATGAGTCTTGCCTCACTATGAAGCCATTATATGAATATTTAAAGAATAACAGTTTTTGCACATTGTTAAAATCAAATAATATATCTATTTATGCCTCATGATAGGTCCTTAAGAAGGACAAGTAGCATAAAATGCTTATAACTGTTAAAACGAACATAAATAAGTATTGTCAATGATGTCTTATGATTAAATATGAATGTAAAGAGTAATCCCAAGGATAAATCAAGATGTTGTCGGGTTTCGGCAAGTAACAAGTCGATGTCTTCTACGATGAATCAGTTCACTGAAAGAGACCATAATTTCTTATGAAGATATTAAAAAAAAGGAATGGAATGAAAGGTAGTGTGACTACCGCTTCAAGTGTTCTTGTTATAGAAATTAACTTGTCTATTTCATATTATGTATATTAGATACACGATGTGAATCACACTATTGTGATTATATATTGACTAAATAGTAGACTATTGAATAAATATGATGTTAACATATGAGTGAAAATGTAGCAAAAGTTACAGCATTATTTCAAGTAACTCATATATTTATGTTATTTTCTTGGACTTATCATCGATATAAATAATTGTTATTTTATGCCGAAATAAATTTTGTATTATCTATATTTCAAGTTTAACTACGAATGGTAATGAATTATTACTGAGAATAATACATTTCTCCCATCTCAAAGGTAATTTTTCTTTGAAAATGTTTACTTAGAAAATTACCATATATGTTATATCGAACTAGATAATTATAAGTCTGTCTATAATATGAAGACTAAGAAATTTAAGTCTAGCAGTGTTGCTTGGTCTACTTAAATGAAAGGAATATTTATTAAATCCATTAGCATGGATTGTCAAATTCATTTGATTTTGAATCATTTGAAACATGTGTAACTCATTTATTTGACAATGTGACATAAACATATTTCACAAAGTAAGATGAAAGTAAGTTACTTATTGGCTCTCATACATAGTGCTATAGACCAATGATTGAAGGTTCTAGAGGCAAATTACTTCAGTATATTTATTTATAATTTAAAGCGATATTAATATATCACTTTATTGAAACTATAAATTTGAATATTTTGAAAAGTTCAAAAACTTTCAAATAATGAAGTAGAGAATAAACTTGGCTTTAGAAAATCAAATTTCTTCGATGAGATCGAGGAGTCGAGAGCCAAGTGCTTGATGATCATGACAAAGATTTCAAACTTTATTAGATATAGTTCGATCATGAAGAGTCAAATATATCTTTTGTTTCTTTTGGGGTTACACTCTTAAAATATTGCATTCATACTGAATATAATTTCATCCAAAGCGGTTTTAAAGGATTCCATATGAGTAATGGACTGGTAGGCGTATCAAATAATCTTTTTTCAAATTTGAGGATATGATACTTATTTGAAGTATCATGCATCAAATTGGATTAGTTCTTATTTGTAGAATATCATATGATAACGAGAAAATTTTACTTCTATAATTAATAAGAGAACAAAATGTTGGTTACTCGCTTTTTTTTTGGAAAGAGTGTTTCCAAAATATTAGTAGGAGTAAATTTGAATAAGTTCAAATTCCACAAGCCGTAATCCTTCGATGGAAAATAATTCAGAATTTCAACTAGTTGTTGAGCCTGTAATTAGTCAACTATACTCTCAAGAAATTCAGAATGGAAGTGTGCTGATTTTGCACAATCAGTCATCCAATGATTGAGTATTTCATTCACCAATTTATACATCACATGTACAAATATTTTGAGGCATTTTCATAGCGTATGAAAGGAATTCATTATGTGACCGTGTAGGTTTCATTTAACGCTGGCAATAAACTTCTAAAGATCATAATGTAGGATTAGTGCTCTAGGCCAAATGTATTTGTGCTAGGAAATGGATTATGTATTAAGACATTATTATTTATTCAATAAAGGTTGTTTCTTATATATCTATGTGTATGGGTTCTGAATGTAAATTTCTTATATTAACCATGAATGTCACTTCAGGTTCACGTCATCAGAATAAGTGATACTGATAGTAGAACTGTGAACCAACGAATGATATTCTAAACTGTCCCTAGTGATATGTGGGATGTTTATAGAGATAAACATACTTCAAGTAAGAAACTACATATTATTCGCGGACCGGATGATCATGTTCTGCTGATCATGGACATAGTGATGTCAAGTCTGGAATATAGGTTTGTATTAGAGAACACGTGCTGGACTGACCACACTATTAGAATATACATGATATTTGTCATTAGTGATTCTCATATGAATAGTGTGCTTGTTCCTATGACCGGAGGTCACCATGGATTCCTGCATGTGGAACTGCATACTTTAATATGATCCTACGTCATCCGTAATGGGATGATTATTAAGGTCATCATTAGGTATGTATTGAATCATGACGAGGAATGTGAGTGACCAAGATGGGATTTGTTCCTCTCGACAAGAGGGAGATATCTCTGGGCCCCCTGATGAACTAGGACAAAAAGAAATGCATGTTGTTAATATCATTTTGTATTTACGCAGTCCAATTCTCGATCAGGAAAGATACTTTGATTACACTCAAGAATGACATATTACCGTACCTTGTGATCAAGACGTATATCGTAGAACAAAAGGAATAAGCAAATGCCTATTCAGATAGGTTTATGATCGCTGATCATTTCATTTAATATGGGTAGTCATGACATCAGTCTAGAGGTTACTCATGACTTACGATCTTTAGAAGATCGTTGCCAGCGTTAAATGGAACCTACACGGTCACACAATGAACTCCATTCGTACTGGATGAAAATAAATCAATAACAGTTATACATGTGATGTATAAATGGGTGAAAGAATAAATCAAACATTGGATATTTGATTGTGCTAGAATTATTGTTCACGCGCAGGAATTACTGCTCACGCACAGGAATTACTGTTCACGCGTTCGAACGGAACACATATGGTATGTGCTGATTTGATTGGCGGACAAGCATTATTTATATGGAAACGATGGTCCATTCGAAGTAGGAATTACTGTTCACGCGGCAGGCATGATTTGTTTCCTTAACGAAAGTTGTCATTCTTTCAACCCTCTCTCTAGTATAAATAAAGGAGTAGCCCCCTTCTATTCGACACACAATTCAGAAGCCTTAGAGGCCGTCTATTACATAGAAAAGAGAGAGAAAGTTTTGAGAGATTTTCGGAAAGTATTTTCGGACTTGTCTAGCCAAGTTCGGTTATTCCGTACGTCTGAAGGTTGTGAGGATACGAGTAGAGGTTCTCTATCTTGAGAACTTGCGTGCGATTGATCTTCATCCCTAGGAGAAGCAAGGAGGTCGCGAGTCGAGTTTTAGGAAGGAGAACGCTACAAGTCAGAAAAGTTCAGACCTACATCCGTTCTTCATCTCGCGGATCAGGAAGATCCGAGGTATAAATTTTGATAATTAATCTCGTACTTTTATTCCCTTAACGTAGATCCTAGAGCGGGCTATATCCATAGGTTCTGCTGCGCATGTAACGTACAAGGATATGAATTTTCCAACAGTGGTATCAGAGCATTTGTTAAGGAAATAATCGCCGATTATGTATTTAAAATTTAGTAAATTTTAGTATAATAAATTTTACGGTTTTGAAAATATTATTTCAAAACATCACGGAAATAATTTCTAGGAATATAATATTGGATATTATAATTTTCTAGAGTTTCAGAAATTAGTATTTTGAAATCTCTTTTAGAAATGGGGCTAAAACAAAGGAAAAATGGATTTTCCAGTAGGTCTCTGTACCCAACGGAATAGTTCCGTTGAGAACGGAGTAGTCCGTTGTGAACGGAATAGCCCGTTGAGAAACGGAGTAGAGCCGGAAATTCATGTTTTTGTCAACGACGGTTCTGTTGAGAACAGAATAGTTCCGTTCCCAGCAGAATAAGGTTGACTTCGTGAGAAACCCTAATTTTTTTTATGCATGAAATTTAAATATACAAATATGGTATGAGATTTAGATGTGTGATTGTTCTGTGATGTAATCTTGTGTGTAACTGCTTGTAATTTTATTTAATATCTATGGCAACCAATGAGTTGTCCAAAGTTGTAATTATGGGAACCTGTGAGTTGTCCAAATTTGTAAATTACCTTTTCTAGCAATATGATAGTTGTTAGGATAGATATTATTTCAAGACTTCAAGGCAAGAGAGCTTGGCGCAATCTTCGGAAGATGGCATTGGATCTTCGCACACACAACGAAGGGTTCGTTGAAGATTACTTCCGCAATCTAGAGATAGATCTAGAATTAGGAACCTCATGATCGCTCGTGAGGATTAGGCTCATACTATATTTAACTTAGTTTCTGTGATGTTTATATTTATAAATCTAAATAAAATCCTACATAATGTTAAGTAAGGAAGTGCTCCCCATGTCACTGAAGCCCTCGGTACTTAGACAGTCTTCCATGTGGGTCATGCCAAAGCTGAGCATATGGAGGATTGTCTTTGTAAATGAGGGTATGCGGGAAATGGTGTCCAGCATGGGTCATGCCAAAGCTGAGTGTGCTGGACTCTATTTCGCTGATAAATCATACATGGTTAAACTTAACTGAGCAAGAAAGTCGGACTTGGGCTGAGGGAACAAGATGGAATAATACACCGGGCATATGATGCTCATTCTATAAAAAGAAAGAGTTGTATATGATACAATTGGAAGTGTTCCTACCTAAATAGTTGTGTATTGAGGATTGCTCCAAAGTGCACTTAATACTCAATGAAATACAGATCTTGACTCACTATGAAACCTCGTTCATTTGAAGTTTTCGAATCAATACTACTGAAGGTGGTTGATTTGAAGAAAAATAGTGGAAGTACAATATTAGAAATACCAAAACAAAACAACCCCAATGAATAAATAATAATGGCACTCTACATTTTAACTTATAGATAATGGCAAATAATAATTCAATTGGGTTGAATTTGCGATCTATCCTTGAGAAGGATAAGCTTAATGGGTCTAACTTTTTTGACTGGTTTAGAAACCTGAGAATTGTTCTCAAGGCTGACAATAAATTGTATGTCATAGAAGAGGCTTACCCAGAGGAACCATAACAGGGAGCCACAAGGGCTGCCCGAGATGCATATGCTAAATCTGTCAAATACAACACGGAGATAGCTTGTCTCATGCTAGCGACCATGATCTTCGAGCTTCAGAAGCAACTGGAGGACATGGGTGCTTACGATATGATCGTAACTCTCAAAGAAATGTTCCAAGAGAAGCCTAGAGTTGAGCGCTACAAAGCAACGGTGTCTCTAACAAACACAAAGATCGGTGAAGGTTCATCTATGAGTGCTCTTGTACTCAAGATGAAGAGTTATCTTGATCAATTGGAGAGGCTTGGTTCAGCTATGCCCAGAGAATTGGCTGTTGTCATAATTCTCGGGTCGTTACCTCTTAGTTTTAAGCAATTTATCACGAAACTATAATATGCATCAGATGGAGAAATTCATCACCGAGATGCATGGGATGCTTAGGAACGCACATGAGGACTTGAAGACAAATATTGTCAAAGATGTCCTAATGGTTCACAAGAAGAAGGGTAAGAAGACCGGGAACAAGAGCAAGGGTAAAGGCAAGGTGTTGCCTAAATCTAAAATCAAGAAAGACAAGGAGGGAGTTTGCTTCCATTGCAATAAGGTTGACCATTGGAAGAGAAACTGCAAACTCTATCAGGACGAAAGTAAGAAGGGTAGTGTGAGTACCGCTTTAGGAATTTTTGTTATTGAAACTAATTCACTTACTCCAAAATCTTGGGTATTGGATACGGGATGTGGTACTCACATTTGTAATGATGTGCAGGGCCTACAAAGGAGTAGAAGATTAGCAAAGGGCGAAGTCATCCTGCGTGTGGAAAATGGAGCAAGAGTTGCTGCATTAGCCATATGAACTTATTTATTTTGCCTAGTAGACTTGTATTAGTACTTAATAATTGTTATTTTGAACCTGCTATGAGCAGAAATATTATTTCTATTTCTAGTCTAGCTTTGGATGGTTATAAATTTATTATTGAGAATAATAATTGTTCTATCTTAGAGGATAATCTTTTCTATGGAAATATTCTATTAGAAAGAGGTCTTTACGTGCTAGATCTTAAGAAAAAGAATTATAAGTCCATATATAATACATTAACACTAAACGATTTAAACCAAATGACTCAAGTACGACATACCTCTAGCACTGTCGCTTAGGCCATATAAACGAGAAACGCATTTCTAAACTCCACTCTCGTGGACTTTTAGACTCATTTGATTTGGTATCATTTGAGACGTGCAAGTCTTGTTTACTTAGCAAGATGACTAAGAAACCCTTCACAAAAGTTGGTGAAAGGGTCAATGACTTATTAGAACTCATACATATTGATGTATATGGACCAATGATTATGTTGGCTAGAGACGGGTATCGGTACTTCATAACTTTCACGGACGACTTCAGTAGATATGGTTATGTCTACCTAATGAACCACAAGTCTGAATCCTTTGAAGTGTTCAAAGAATTTAAGAATGAAGTACAGAATCAACTTGGCAAGAAGATTAAAGCACTTCGATCTGATCGAGGAGGCGAATATCTGAGTCAGGAATTTGAGGATCATCTTAGAGAATGTGGAATTGTTTCATAACTGAATCCTCCAGGAAATCCTAAGTGGAATGGAGTGTCCGAAAGGAGGAATCGAACCTTATTGGATATGGTTCGATCGATGATGAGTCAAACGAATCTTTCAATGTCTTTCTGGGGTTATGCTCCTGAGACTGCCGCATTCATACTGAACAGGATTCCATCCAAAGCGGTTCAAAAAAAACCATATGAGATGTGGACAGGGAAAAACCCAAGTTGTCTTTTCTTAAACTTTGGGGATGTGAGACTTATGTCAAACGACAGTTTCCCGATAAACTCTGACCCAAGGAAACTAAAGGATATTACTTTTACCACCCATCGGAGAACAAAGTGTTTGTTATTCGCAATGGAGCCTTCTTGGAAAGAGAATTTGTCTCTATGAGAAGCAGCGAGAGCAAAGTACAACTCGAAGAAATTCGAGACCCACCTTTAGAAGCAGAACCTATGATGGAGGAACGAAGAAGCTCTCAAGGAGTGGTGAGCTTGAAACACAACATACTAAACATAGATCTAGTAGGATTCATCATGAGCTCAAGAGATACAGATTTCTCATGTCTAATGATGATGATGTGACATTCATAGATGATGAACCCACATCCTACCAAGATACTATGAAGAGTCCCGACTCTCAGAAATAGTTAGAGGCCATGAGAGCCGAAATGCAATCCATGCAAGACAATCAAGTTTGGAACTTGATTAATCCATCTGAAGGCTTGAAGTGTTGGGAAATCCATAGCCATGTACGTTACATGCGTAGCGGAACCTATGGATTTAACCCGCCCTAGGATCTACGTTAAGGGAATAAAAATACGAGATTAGCCATTAAAATTTATACCTCGGATCTTCCTGATCCGCGAGATGAGTAACGGATGTAGGTCTGAACTAGTCTGACTCGTAACCGTGTCCTTCCGAAGCTCGGCTCGCCAAGCTCCTTCCTGTTGCTAGGCTCGAAGAACTCCTTCTTGAAGCTCGACTCGCTAAACCCTTTCTTAAAGCCTGGCTCGAGAGACTCCTTCTTCTCCTAGGGATGAAGATAGATCGCTCGCTAGTTCTCAAGGTAGAGAACCTCTACTCGTATCCACGCGAACTTCACTCGAACGGAACAACCGGACTTGGCTAGACAAGTCCGGAAATACTTTTCGAATATCTCTCAAAACTCTCTCTCTCTTTTCTGTGTAAAGACGGCCTCTTAGGCTTCTGAGTTGTGTATCAAATAGAGAGACCCTACCCTTCTATTTATACTAGAGAGAGAGGCGAACGATTGCTCAGTTACCATAACTAAAACCCTAATCTGCGCCTATTCCGTTGCCAACGGAATGGGTATTTCCATAATGAAATACTTGGCAACTAAGGTTGTTACAGTTTCCATATATATTCCATTGGGAACGGCACTATTCCGTTGCCAACGGAATGGCACTGTTTTGTTCAATCAATTATCCAATAATTGATTATTTCGTTCACCAATTTACACATCATATGTATAACTGTTTTGAGGCATATTCATCCCATACAAATGGAGTTCATTGTGTGACCATGTAGGTTCCAATTAACGCTGGCAACGATCTTCTAAAGATCGTAAGTCATGAGTAAACTCTAGACTGATATCATGACTACCCATTTTAAATGAAATGATCAGCGATCATAAACCTATCTGAATAGACATTTGCTTATTTCTTTTGTTCTATGATATACGTCTTGATCACAAGGCACGGTAATATGTCATCCTTGAGTTTGATCAAAGTCTCTTTCCTGATCGAGAATTAGACTGAGTAAATACAAAATGATATTAATAACACATGTTAATCCATTTTGAGCATGGCCATGCATTTCCTTCAGTCCTAGTTCACCAGGGGGCCCAGAGATATCTCCCTCATGACGAGAGGAACAAATCCCATCTTGGTCACTCAAATTCCTCGTCATGATTCAGTGCATACCTAACCATGACCCTAATGATCATCCCATTACGGATGACGTAAGATCATATTAAAGTATGCAGTTCCTCATACAGGAATCCATGGTGACCTCAGGTCGTAGGAACAAGCACACTATTCATATGAGAATCACTAATGACATATACCATGCATATTCTCATAGTGTGGTCAGTTGAGTACGTGTTCTCTAACGCGTACCTATATTCCAGACTTGATATCTCTATGTCCATGATCAGCAGAACATGATCATCCAGCATGCGAATATACTAGTGTGGATATGTATCTTCTTACTTGAAGTCTGTCTATCTCTATAAACATCCTACATATCACTAGGGATAGTTCAGAATGTCATTCGTTGGTTCACAGTTCTATCAGAATCACGTATTCTGATGACGTGAACCCGAAGTGTCATTCTTGGTTGATACAAGAAATATACATTCACAACCCATACACACAGATATATAGAAGAAATAACCTTTATTGAATAAATAATAATGTCATAATCCATTTCCTAGCGCAAATACATTTGGCGTAGGGCACTAATCCTACATGAAGACAATCAGATGTAAGTGGGTCTTTAAGTAAAAGACTGACGTGGATAGAAAGATATAAACCTACAAAGCAAGGCTTGTGGTGAAAGGTTTCAAATAAGTTCATGGTATTGACTATGATGAAACTTTCTCACTTGTAGGTATGCTTAAATACATCAGAATTCTATTAGCCATAGCACGATATTATGGCTATGAAATATGGCAAATGGATGTCACAACAGCTTTCCTAAACGGAAATCTGACCGAGGACATGCATATGATGCAACCCGAGGGTTTTGTCGATACTAAGAATTCTGGTAAGGTATGCAAGCTTCAGAAATCCATCTATGGATTGAAGCAAGCGTCTCGAAGTTGGAACCTTCATTTTGATGAAGTCATCAAAAGTTTTGATTTTACCAAAAGTGAAGGTGAGCCTTGTGTTTACATGAAGTTCAGTGGGAGCACGGTAGTATTCCTGGTACTTTACATAGATGACATATTACTCATGGGAAATGACGTCCCAACTTTATTGAATGTCAAGAAATGGTTTGGAGGTAATTTATCGATGAAAGACCTAGGAGAAGCCTCCTACGTGATAGGAATCTGGATCTATAGAGATAGATCTAGAAGGCTTATAGGTCTGAGTCAAAGTATATACATAGACAAGGTCATGAAACATTTCAAGAATGCAAGAATCCAAGAAAGGATTTTTGCCCTTATCACATGGTATTTCTTGTAATATGTATTTTTATACACATTTTTAGGGTTTTTATCATGAAAAATTCGTCAATAAATCACATAAATTGTATGAAAAATACTTAAAGTTAATAAAAATTATCTGTGAAACTCTTAATACACTTTTGTGTGATTTTTCAGGTAAAAAGACCGAGAAAACGATATTTGGAGACCTCAGCAAAAAGTCAACTCCAAATGACGGACCGATTCGCAAAACATGGGCCAAAGATGGCCGAATTTTCGACAAATCTTTGCGAAAACCCTACACACGATTCTTCAAAATTCTTACAACCCTTATCCATCTACCATCCAAGCCAAGACCTACAAAATCCACAAAAAGACGAAAAGTCAACACCGGGAAATCGCCGAGTTGACCAAAAGTTAACTTTTCCAAAAGGGGTCAAACTGGGTGTCAAATCGTAGAGCGCGACGATACGAATCCAACGGTACAAACCTTGCGAAAAAAGACATTCTAGAACTCCCAGAAAATGCGATACAAGATTTGGTCAAAGTCAACCTTTAACCGGGTCAAAACTCTTCCAACCAACCGGAGTGTGACACGTGGCAGATTCGGTTTGAAATCAGCGAATCGTGAAGTGCCACGTAGCAAAGACCGTTGAAAATCAGTAAAAAGAAGAACACGTGGCGCGTTTTTACTGGGGGGCATTGCTGACGAAATCCGTACGCGTTAGTACGAGAATCAGATTTCAGCCAATCACGTCTCGACACGTGGCATACACGTGAAAAGATTACGCGTTATCTTCAGATTCCAAGCATTTCATCTCTGTTTCCTTTAACACTGGACACCTCCGTTTCTTTATTAACACGCAAAACCGAAAACACTAGACCGTTCCGGTGAAATTAAACGGAGAGGATCTTTCACGCGCTTTCTGCGAAATCAGAACGAGGATCAGTACGAGGAAAGGGTAGGCCAATGGGAGAAAGACACGTGGCAGATTCGTTTCAACAGAAATTGAGGGGGAGACGCGTGGCAAAACCGTAGCCGTTGGATCAGAAATCTGATTTTGATCAGTCCAACCAGAGAGTGACACGTGTGCAATCCGTTAGAACGGATGAGATAGAGGAAGAAATGATATATTTACCCAGAATTTGCACCCAAGCTGAATTTGTATAGAAAAGGAAGAAGTAGTGTTATTTACCCCCCAAATTGCTACCCAAAACAGAATCCGGATCAAGTTAAAGTTTTAGTCCCACAAGCTTATTTCCAAATAATTCTAGGTCATTTTTATCTATAAAAATGCACCTCTTTCTCTCTCTAAAGGGGGATACATCCACACAACCATTCAATCCTCCATTATTACATCACCATACACCATTTTTCATCTCTTCCACCATTTTCAACTCTATTATTTTCTTTTCCACCATTAATGTCAACAAACTTCAAGACTCCAATTTTTGAGGATTGAGAGATAGAATAGAACTTAGAGAAGAAAGAAGTGCTGGAACTAGAAGGGGAAGTGGTAAATCAATCAAGAAGGGGAGAAGTCGAGAACGATTCACTTCTTTAGGGTTTGATTTAATTTTTTTTCTTTTCTTTTTTCTATTCTCTTATTTGGATTTTAATTTTGTTGCAAATATGATTTATTTCATAGACATGAGTGAGTAATTTTAAGGATAGGGAAAGACTTTTTGTGTAGCATTGATGATGAAATCTTGAGAAAACTTTGCATTTATTATAGTATTTTTAAGATTAAATCTTGAAATATTTTTATGAGATTTGAAGTTAAATTATTTAGAAGGATGATTTGATGTTAAATATTTATAAAGATTTTTAGAGATTTGTTTGAATATATTTGACTTGGAAAAGTTATCCTTATTCAAATAAGGGTTGAATCAATTATAAGAGCACTTAAAAATAGAAGTTTTTAATGGATCTGAAGGTTGATGAGTTTATTAATTAATTTTTGGAAAGAAATTATTTAAACCTTGCTTATAAATACTATATAATTTGCTATCATTTGTGATTAGTGATTCTCAAGTTACACAAATTGTCATATTTTCCTATTATTTCTCTTTTATCTTTTAAAAAGAAAATTGTTTTTAATTTTATCTCTCGTGAAATTCTTTCTATTTAGAGCAACAACAACAATCTTTCAAAACACAACACTAAATTTAAAGTGAGAATTGAACGTTAAAATATTTAAGGCCTTGCTTCCTTGTGTTCGACATCCTAAACTCAAATTTCATTTATACACTTTGTTGATGAATTAGGAAACTTATAAATATCTTTGTTAACACGTGATTACAATAACGACACTTTTTCACGTTGTTACATTTCTCTCAGTAAGACACAGTGTCCTACAAGTGAGCAGGAATGAAGACGGATGAATATGATCCCATATGCTTCGGTTATAGGATTTATCATGTATGCCATGATATGTACTAGACCAGATGTGTCAAACTTATTGAGCGCAACAAGCAGGTTTCAGTCTAATCCAGGTGAAAGTCACTGGATAGCTGTTAAAAGAATCCATAAGTACTTACGAAGAACTAAGGACATGTTCCTAGTTTATGGAGGTATGGATGACGAGCTCATTGTAAAGGGTTACACCGACGCAAGCCTCTAGACAGACTCAGACGACCTTAGATCGCAATCAGGTTATTCATTTTGCCTAAATGGAGGCGCAGTGACATGGAAGAGTTCCAAGCAATGTACTGTAGCAGATTCTTCAACGGAAGCCGAGTATATAGCCGCTGCAGAAGCGGCTAAAGAAGCTGTTTGGATAAAGAACTTTTTGGACGAGCTAAAAGTAGTTCTGAGCATCTCGGAACCAGTGGATATATATTGTGACAACAATGGAGCGATCGCACAAGCAAAGGAACCGAGATCTCACCAAAAGTCCAAGCACATACTGCGACGCTTCCATCTAATCAGAGAGATCATACAAAGGGTTGATGTTAAAATATGTAGAGTGCCATCGGACGACAATGTCACCGATGCATTAATTAAACCACTCCTGCAAGCGAAGCATGAGGGTCATGTTAGGTCTATGGGCATAAGATGCTTAGAGTTGGCCTAGTGCACGTGGGAGACTGTAGGATTAGTGCCCTAGGCTAAATGTATTTGTGCTAGGAAATGGAGTATGTATTAAGACATTATTATTTATTCAATAAAGGTTGTTTCTCTGTGTGTATGGGTTGTGAACTTAAATATCTTATATCCTTGAGTTTTATCAAAGTCTATTTCCTGATCGAGAATTAGACTAAGTAAACACAAAATGATATTATCAACACATGTTAATCCATTTTGAGCGTGACCAAGTATTTCCTTGAGTCGTAGTTCATCAGGGGGCCTAGAGATATCTCTCTCTTGTCGAGAGGAACAAATCCCATCTTGGTCACTCACATTCCTCGTCAAGATTCTGTGCATACCTAATGATGACCATAATAATCATCCCGTTATGGATGATGTAGGATCATATTAAAGTATGCAGTTCCACATGCATGAATCCATGGTGACCTCAGGTCGTAGGAATAAGCACACTATTCATATGAGAATTACTAATGACATATACCATGTATATTCTCATAGTGTCGTCAGTCCAGCACGTGTTCTCTAACACGAACCTATTTGCCAGACTTGACATCCCTATGTCCATGATTAGCAGAACATGATCATCGTGTCTAGGAATATACTAGTGTATATATGTAGCTTCTTACTTGAAGTATGTTTATCTCTATAAACATCCCACATATCACTAGGGATGGTTTAGAATGCCATTCATTGGTTCACAGTTCTACTATCATAATCATTTATTCTGATGACGTGAACCCAAAGTGACATTCATAGTTGATATAAAATATTTACATGCACAACCCATACACACAGATATATAAGAAACAACCTTTACTTAATAAATAATAATGTCTTAGTACATAATGCATTTCCTAGCACAAATACATTTGGCCTAGGGCACTAATCCTACATATTCCAGACTTGACATTCCTATGTCCCTGATCAACAGAACATGATCATCCAGCCTGCGAATATACTAGTGTGTATATGTAGCTTCTTCTATGAAGTATGTTTATCTCCATAAACTACTACAAATCACTAGGAACAGCTTAGAATGACATATACCATGCATATTCTCATAGTGTGGTCATTGCAGTACATGTTCTGTAACACGTACGTATATTCCAGACTTGACATCCCTATGTCCCTGATCAACAGAACATGATCATGTAGCCTGTGAATATACTAGTGTGGATATGTAGCTTCTTACGTGAAGTATGTTTATCTCCATAAACATCCTACAAATCACTAGGAAGAGTTTGGAATGCCATTCGTTGGTTCACAAATCTACTATCAGAATCACATATTCTAATGATGTGAAACCAAAGTGTCATTCGTGGTTGATATAATATATGTAAATGTACATTCACAACCCATACACACAGATATATAAGAAACAACCTTTATTGAAGAAATAATAATGTCTTAATACATAATCTAATTTCTAGCGTAAAATACGTTTGACCTTGGGCTCTAATCCTACAAAGTCAAGGCTCTAAAATACAGACTTTGAAGCTTTAGATGCAATCGATGTAAGATAGTCAAATTTAGAATTTGATTGATCCATCAGATGGAAATATGGGTTTAAAAGAAGACCGGCATGGATGGTTGATAGGGGTAATTCGTATAGATGTTTACCAACTATTTTGTATCTTATTTTCTGCACTTTAGTTAGTATTTTATTTTATGTTTTAACCCAAGAATTAAGTTACTGCCATAATCATAAGTTATTGCATGAATAAGGGAAAAAAGGCTAAAAAGGACGCAATAGAGGCACAATTAGTCTAGGGAGCTATTGGAGCAATCATTATACAGTGGTCCCATCTGTGAGTGCGGTATCACTTAACTCGACAGCACGGATCACAAGGAATCACGACTCAAGAGGAGCAGCTCAAAGGTGTCCAAACATGAAAAGAAATGCAAAGAGCTGGAATCACGAACTGATTGATTTGCATTTAAGAGTAGATCTAGCAATGCCAGGCAGACGTGCTCAAGAAGGAGTAGATCGGAAAAGAGAAATCAATTGTAAATCAATGTTAATGACTAGAAGATCTACAAGAATATTTGATAGATGCTACCTGCCATTTGGTGATCCTGGAAACCCTAGAGGTCCCTCCCCTATAAAAGACCCTTAGACGGGATGGCAGAAAGCGGGGTCAATTGAGAGACGAACTCCGAGAGAGATAGAGAGAATAGTCCTATTAGTCACACGTGGTGATAGCCCATGGACTTAGCTAGAGAGAGAGTTTCATTTCTGATCCTCTTATGTATCTTGGTTTTAGTTATTGTATGATGTACTGTAACTAACTCCGCCTCTTAGGGCGTTGTGTTAGTAGTTTATCAATCTAATATTTCAATAAGTTATTTTCTCCTTGTTCATTATCATTATTTACTATAATATTATTTGTGAATTATTTAACTCTTATCTTGAAGTGTGTAGAGCAAAATAAGTCTTGATACTTAGGCGAGTAGGCGAGGGACCGAGACGAGAAGTCGAAAGCGTGACCCGCGATCAACACTTGGATCGATGAGGTATGAGAGTAGCCGGGACGTTCGAGGGGAGTAAGGAACGCCATAGATCCCAAAGGGCTCGTACCCTAGACGGCACTGGGGCATGCAAGCACAACGATTCACTGTGAGAGCTGGCTTCGTGATACCAGGGTAGATCCCCCTCATCAGCATTAATAAGAAGGACACGGAATGATAACGGAAGGAGATGACTAAGGAGATAGATGAAACCACTGAGTCCTAGATTGCTCTCTATCAGATAACCAAAAGATTACCCACCCTCCCCCCACTAACAACGTGAGCGCATAGCCTTTTTACTTTCCTTTTATTTTACTTGTTTGATTTACTTTCTCTCAAACAACCAACCAAATACAGATTCAGTTTGGATTACCAACCGATAGCTAGTCCAGTACTCCACCTTTGACCTCCCTATGGATCGACACCCCAGCTTTACTACGATGTGAGATCTTGAGGGTGACTAATCAAGTGAAAATGAGGTTCTAAATTTTGAATTGGGAACCTGCCTTTTAATCTATACACCACACAAGCAACACCCTTTTATGGGGCCGTTGCCGGGGAGGTACGGATATTGAAAATCTAGCTTTCAGGTACTGAGACCAAACCATTTTTTTTTTCTTTTTAATGTTAAAATTTTCGTTTTGTTATCGACTTCTTCTTTCAGGACTAGGGTCTTGATCTGGGAGCTTGTCTGGTTCTTCGCGTATTTCTTGCGGTCTTGGCTCTTTGAATTCTTGCCCTTCAGATTTGTCACTCGTACCTTACCCTTGTATATACAGTTCATCCGGCCCTCTCGGTTCGTCGTGTTTTACTTGTCTTCATGTGGTTTGTTCATCGGGTTCTCTTGGGTCATCGGGCTATTCTTCTAAGTAATCATCGCCGATCCTGATTCTATAACACGTCTCCATTCGTGGCCTCGCAGTGTTCTTTTCGAAGTTGAACTCCACCTTATCCTCACCCATATTGAATGACAGTTGCCCCTTCTTGACATCAATTATCGTGCTAGCGGTCACTAGGAAAGGTCCTCCTAGTATAATTGGACATCGGTGGTCGAATTCTATTTTCACTACCACAAAATATGCCAGGATGTGAGTCTCTCATACTCGTACAGGTACATCTTCTACTACCCCCTCTGGATATCGCATCGATTTGTAGACAGAAAGTGGCATCACGTTTACACTCACTCCCAAATCACACAGTGCTTGATCAAATCGCTCCTTGCCAATATAGCAAGGTATGGAAGAGGATGATCGGATCCTTCAGTTTCTGAGGTTATTTGCTCTGTATGATTGTGCTATACTATTACGTGAGAGCGACATTCTCAAAATCTTCAATCCTCCTCTTTTTGGATAGGCCATCATCTGCGTAGGCCATCATCTGGGTAACTACGTCTATGAAGGGTAGCGTGACATGGAGCTTCTTCAGAACTTTCGCAAAACCTTATAATTTATCGATCTAGCTTGTGTTTAGATAGCCTTCTGGGAAAGGTGGGGGTGGCTTATATGGTGGTGGTGGATTATAATCAGGTCCTGGTGGTGACGAGGAAAAATCTTCATTGGGTTTGTCGATGGGGCTCAGTACTATGGTTGTTGTCACTGGTTCAGTAGGTTTCTCCCCTTCGTTGTCATTCGTCACAGGTTGTGAATTTGTCATGCCTTCGGTTAGTACGCGGGTTGGGGTGGTGGAGTTTTACATCGTGGTGGAGAGACTGCGAGTTGCGACTGGTTCATCATAACTCTCTTCATTATCGGCCCTTGATATCCTCGTCCGCTTCGTAGGGCCATCACAAGAATTGACTTGCTCTCTTGGATTTTCAGTTCGGGTCGGAAACTTCCCTTCTTGCTGGAATGAATTGCTCGCCTACTGTGCAATTTGCATCTCCAACACCTTGGTGTGTGAGACTAGTGAGTCCACTCTTCTTGCTAACTTCTGCAATTGATTGTTCAATTCGTGGCCATGCGCCCGAAGTTTAGTGAAAACCTTGGTTTGTTTCGCCAAAAAATTCATTAGCATGGAATAAAGTCCCGATCTTTGATTATTATACCCTTGATTTGGTGCGATATTTTGGGGTTGGCCCAACTGAATGCTCCTATAAGACAGGTTTTGGTTTCTCCAGTTGTTATTGTTGTTATATCCTGATATATTATTATTGTTATAAGATGGTGTGTACTGGTTTATGACTTGTACTTGTGTGTTATCTTCCATTAGTGCATAGTTATTACCATCGTGCCCTTCAACATGTCTTTCAATCGCTACCAAGTTTCGTACAGAGATTCCGACGATCTTTGACTGAAACTCTTGATCTGGCTTCGCAGATGTGCAGTTTTGCTCGACAAGAGGAAGTAGTTGAGAAAGGTCTCGGCCAGCTGGTTACAATTGCCGATCGAATTACTTGGAAGTGCATGAAGTCATTCGAGAATGGGAATAGTCATAGTCCGATTCCGTCTTGGTTGACTCCGTTTAGTTTCAGGGCGTCATAATATTCTAAAATATCGACATGTGCAGGTTCGGATCATTAGAGTGTACACCTCCGAATTGGTTTTGTTGAACTATACAAACCAGGGAAGGTTTGAGTTTGAATGAGTTCGCTCCTATGGTTAGTATTACGATGCTTGATTGTGGAACAATCACACCAGGTGAAGCATAGTAGTGCAGTGTCCTTCGTATCGGTTGTCTAAGTATGTTCGCGTTTCTCGCCTGATCATGCAACCCTTTTCTTCCTGTTGGATTGATCGTCTGATCTTCCGCATCATCTGAGTTTGCGCTCCTTGCCATAGTTCATGGTTTCATGTTCGGGTATCTTCTCAAGTCTAGGTGTTTGTGGAATGGTTGATGGATATCTCTTCCCGTGCCGTACGTTATTGCGCATGGTCATATCAGTCAGCGTCTCGCCCTATTGCTGGAGGGAACTATCATATGAGATATTTCACTCAAGCATCTCCATCGATCTCTGCACAATCTGTGTACTGCCCCAAATTTTTTAATTTTAGGGCTAGGGGCATTTTCATAATTTCATATTAACTTTGAAAATTTATAAATATTGTTCAGATTTTTCTATATTTATTAGTATAACTAATATTACAAATTAAAAAAAAAACTCTTTTTCATGAAATTTAGTTTATAATAAAATATTTCTCTGCTATATTTTGATTATATTATTTTCAAGTTTACATCAATAAAATTAATTCATATAAATTCCAATCTTGAATAGAGGTGACTATGGCAATTGTGAAAAATACTCTAGAACCTCCTTACTTTGAAAGATAATTTGATTTCATAATTTTCCCTAGTTATTTCCTTGTTTGCACTTGAATGTTTTATCAGCAAATTAATTGAGAATCCATTTTTCTGATGCTGCCTATTATGTCTTTCCTTCCACAAATTAAATTGGGGCGACTCATGCCTTGTTAGGCCGACCCTCTGTCCCTTCTATTTTAATTAGCTGCCTCCATTTTTTATTTTCTGAATAAAGCTATACCTCTCCATTCTCCTTGGACTCTCTCTCTCTCCCCCCACGTTTCCACAACCAAATCCCAAAGAAAAATTATAGTCTTCCCCTTTCTTTTCCCCCCAAATCCTCGATGACAAGGCATTGTTGGTGAACCTAAGCTATATTAGCCTTGATGAGATGGAATTACTGGTAAATCTTGTAGGATTAGTGCCCTAGGCCAAATATATTTGTGCTAGGAAATGGATTATGTATTAAAAAATTATTATTTATTCAACAAAGGTTCTTTCTTATATATATGTGTGTATGGGTTGTGAATGTATATTTCTTATATCAACCAAGAATGACACTTCGGGTTCATGTCATCCGAATACGTGATTCTGGTAGTAGAACTATGAACCAATGAATGACATTCTAAACTGTTCCTAGTAATATGTAGGATGTTTATAGAGATAGACATACTTCAGGTAACAAGCTACATATCCACACTAGTATATTCGCAGTCTGGATAATCATGTTCTGCTAATCATGGACATAGAGATGTCAAGTCTGGAATATAGGTACGTGTTAGAGAACACGTACTGGACTGACCACACTATGAGAATATGCATGGTATAAGTCATTAGTGATTCTCATATGAATAGTGTGCTTTTTCCTACGACCTGAGGTCACCATGGATTCCTGTATGAGGAACTGCATACTTTAATATGATCTTACGTCATCCGTAATGGGATAATCATTAGGGTCATCGTTAGGTATACACTGAATCTTGACGAGGAATGTGAGTGACCAAGATGGGATTTGTTCCTCTCATCATGAGGGAGATATCTATGGGCCCCCCGATGAACTAGGACTGAAGGAAATGCATGGCTATGCTCAAAATGGATTAACATGTGTTGTTAATATCATTTTCTCTTTACTCAGTCTAATTCTCGATCAGGAAAAATACTTTGATCAAACTCAAGGATGACATATTATCATGCCTTATGATCAAGATGTATATCGTAGAACAAAAGGAATAAGTAAATGTCTATTCAGATAGGTTTATGATCGCTGATCATTTCATTTAACATGGGTAGTCATGACATCAGTCTAGAGGTTACTCATGACTTACGATCTTTAGAAGATCGTTGTCAGCGTTAAATGGAACCTACACGGTCACACTATGAACTCCATTCGTACGGGATGAATATGCCTCAAAACAGTTATACATACGATGTATAAATTGGTGAACGAAATAATCAATTATTGGATAATTAATTGAACAAAATAGTGCCATTCGGTTGGCAACGGAAAAGTTCCGTTCCAAACGAAATATATATATATGGAACTTGTAATAAACTTAGCTACCAAGTATTTCATTATGGAAATACCTATTCCGTTGGCAACAAAATAGTTCCGTTGGTAACGGAATAGGCGCAGATTAGGGTTTTAGTTATGGTAACTGAGCAATCGTTCGCCTCTCTCTCTAGTATAAATAGAAGGGCAGTCTATTTGACATACAACTCTGTAACCTGAGAAGCCGTCTTTACACAGAAAAGCGAGAGAGAGTTTTGAGAGGTATTCGGAAAGTATTTTCGGACTTGTCTAGCCAAGTCCGGTTATTCCGTTCGAGTGAAGTCTGCGTGGATACGAGTAGAGGTTCTCTACCTTGAGAACTTGCAAGCGATCTATCTTCATCCCTAGGAGAAGAAGCTATCTCTCGAGCCAAGCTTCATGAAGAGTTTTGAGCTTAGCTTCAAGAAGGAGTTCTTCGAGCCGAGCAATAGGAAGGAGCTTGGCGAGCCGAGCTTAGAGAAGGAGATGGTTGTGAGTCGGAAAAGTTCAGACCTACATCCGTTCCTTGCCTCGCGGATCAGGAAGATCCGAGGTATAAATTTTAATGGCTAATCTTGTACTTTTATTCCCTTAACGTAGATCCAAGGGTGGGTTAAATCCATAGGTTCCGCTGCGCATGTAACGTACATGGCTATGGATTTCCCAATAGTGGCATCAGAGCGTTCGTTAAGGCAATAATCATCGATTAAATATTTAAAATTTAGTAAATTCTAGTATAATAAATTTTAGGGTTTTGGATTAAATATTTAAAATTTAGTAAATTCTAGTATAATAAATTTTAGGATTTTGAAAATATTATTTCAAAACATCATGAAAATAGTTTCTAGGAATATAATATTGGATATTATGATTCTCTGGAGTTTCGAAAAATAATTTTTCGATATCCGTTTTGGAAACGGAACTAAAACAAAAGAAGATACGAATTTCCAACACGTCTCCGTTGAGAACGGAGTAGTTCCGTTCAGAACGGAACAGTTTCGTTCCAACAGAATAATGCTGATTTTGTGAGAAACCCTAATTTTTGTTATATATAGAATTTAAATATACAAATATGGTATGAGCTTTAGATCTGTAATTGTTCTGTGATGTAATCTTGTGTGTGAATGCCTGTAATATTATTTAATATCTGTGGCAACCAGTGAGTTGTCCAAAGTTGTAATTATGGCAACCTGTGAGTTGTCCAAATTTGTAAATTACCTTTTATAGCTATAGGATAGTTGTTAGAATAGATGTTATTTCAAGACTTCAAGGCAAGAGATCTTGGTGCAATCTTCGGAAGATAGCATTGGATCTTCGCACACACAACGAAGGGTTTGTTGAAGATTACTCCTGCAATCTAGAGATAGATCTAGAATAAGGAACCTCATGATCGCTCGTGAGGATTAGGCTCATGCCATATTTAACTTAGTTTCTGTGATGTTTATATTTATAAATCTAAAATAAAATCCTTCAGAATGTTAAGTAAAGAAGTGCCCTCCATGTCACTGAAGCCCTCGGTACTTAGACAGTCTTCCATGTGGGTCGTGCCAAAGCTGAGCATATGGAGGATTGTCTTTGTAAAGGAGGGTACGCAGGAAATGACGTCCAGCATGGGTCATGCCAAAGCTGAGTGTGTTGGACTCTATTTTCATACATGGTTAAACTTAACTGAGCAAGCAAGTCGGACTTGGGCTCAGGGCACAAGATGGAATAATACACCGGGCATATGATGCTCATTCCATAAAAGAAAAGAGTTGTATATGATACAATTAGAAGCGTTCCTACCTAAATAATTGTGTATTGAGGGTTGCGCCAAAGCGCACTTAATACTCAATTAAATACGGATCTTGACTCACTATGAAACCTCATTCATTTGATGTTTCCGAATCAATACTACTGAAGGTGGTTGATTTGAAGAAAAATAGTGGGAGTACATTATAAGAAACACCAAAACAAAACAAGCCCAATGAATAAATAATAATGGCACTTTACATTTTAACTTGTAGAATAATGGCAAATAATAATTCAACTTGGTTGAATTTGCGATATATGCTTGAGAAGGATAAGCTCAATGGGTCTAAATTTCTTGACTGGTTTAGAAATCTGAGAATTGTTCTCAAGGCTGATAATAAACTGTATGTGATAGAAGAGGCTTACCCAGAAGAACCAGAACAGGGAGCCACAAAGGCTGCCCGAGATGCGTATGCTAAATACAATAAAGACGACACGGAGATAGCTTGTCTCATGCAAGCGACCATGACCTCCGAGCTTCAGAAGCAACTGGATATGATCGTAACTCTCAAGAAAATGTTCCATGAGCAGGCTAGAGTTGAGCGCTACAAAGCTGCCGTCTCTCTGACTGACAGAAAGATGGTTGAAGGTTCATCTGTGAGTGCTCATGTACTCAAGATGAAGAGCTATCTTCATCAATTGGAGAGGCTTTGTTCAACTATGCTCAGAGAATTGGCTGTTGACATAATTCTCGGGTCGTTACCTCCTAGTTTTAAGCAATTCATCATGAACTACAATATGCATCAGATGGAGAAATCCATCACCGAGTTGCATGGGATGCTTAAGAACGCATATGAGGACATGAAGACTAATATTGTCAAAGACGTTCTAATGGTTCACAAGAAGAAGGGTAAGAAGACCGGGAACAAGAGCAAGGGTAAAGGCAAGGTGTTGCCTAAACCTAAGATCAAGAAAGACAAAGAGGGAGTTTGCTTCCATTGCAACAAGATTGGCCATTGGAAGAAAAAGTGCAAACTCTATCAGCACGAAATCAAGAAGGGTAGTGTGACTACCGCGTAAGGTATTTTTGTTATTGAAACTAATTCACTAACTCCAAAATGTTGGGTATTGGATACTGGATGTGGTACTCACATTTGTAAGGATGCGCAGGGACTACAAAGGAGTAGAAGATTAGCTAAGGGCGAAGTCGACCTGCGTGTGGAAAATGGAGCAAGAGTTGCAGCATGAGCCGTAGGAACTTATTTACTGACTTTGCCTAGTGGACTTGTATTAGTACTTAATAATTGTTATTTTGTACCTGCTATGAGCAGAAATATTATTTCTAGTTCTAGTCTAGCTGTGGATGGTTATAAATTTATTATTGAGAATAATAAGTGTTCTATCTTAAAGGATAATCTCTTATATGGAAATGTTCTATTTGAAAGTGGTCTTTACGTGCTAGATCTTAAGAAAGAGAGTTATAAGTCCATATATAACATTAATACTAAATGATTTAAACCGAATGACTCAAATACAACATACCTCTGGCACCGTCGCTTAGGCCATATAAATGAGAAAGGCATTGCTAAACTCCACTCTCATGAACTTTTAGACTCATTTGATTTGGAATCATTTGAGACGTGCGAGTCTTGTTTACTTGGCAAGATGACTAAGAAACCCTTCACAAAAGTTGGAGAAAGGGTCAATGACTTATTAGAACTCATACATACTGATGTATGTGGACCAATAAGTACGCCTGCTAGAGGTGGGTATCAGTACTTCATAACTTTCACGGACGACTTCAGTTGATATGGTTATGTCTACCTAATGAAGCACATGTGTGAATCCTTTCAAGTGTTCAAAGAATTTAAGAATGAAGTACATAATCAACTTGGCAAGAAGATTAAAGCACTTCGATCTGATCGAGGAAGCGGATATCTGAGTCAGGAATTTGAGGATCATCTCAGAGAATGTGGAATAGTTTCACAACTGACTCCTCCAGGAACTCCTCATTGGAATGGAGTGTCCGAAAGGAGGAATCGAACCTTATTGGATATGGTTCGATCGATGATGAGTCAAACGAGTCTTTCAATGTCTTTCCGGGATTACGCTCTTGAGACTGCCATATTCATACTGAACAAGATTCCATCCAAAGCAGTTCAAAAGATGCCATATGAGATATGGACGGGGAAAAGCCCCAAGTTGTCTTTTCTTAAAATTTGGGGATGTGAGACTTATGTCAAACGTCAGTTTCCCGATAAACTCGAACCCAAATCTTGATAAGTGCCTATTTGTGGGATATCATAAGGAAACCAAAGGATATTACTTTTACCACTCATCGGAGAATAAAGTGTTTGTTGCTCGCAATGGAGCCTTCTTGGAAAGAGAGTTTGTCTCCATGAGAAGCAGTGGGAGTAAAGTACAACTCGAAGAAATTCGAGACTCACCTACAGTTACAGAACCTGTGATGGAAGACCGAACAAGCTCTCAAAGAGTTAGTGAGATTGAAACACAACAGACTCAACGTAGATCTAGTAGGATTCGTCATGAGCCCGAGAGATACGGATTTCTCGTGTCTAATGATGATGATGTGACATTCATAAATGATGAACCCACGTCCTACCAAGATACTATGAAGAGTCCCGACTATCAAAAATGGTTAGAGGCCATGAGAGCCGAGATGCAATCCATGCAAGGCAATCAAGTTTGGAATTTGATTGACCTATCCGGAGGCTTGAAGACCATCGGATGCAAATGGGTCTTTTAGAAGAAGACTGACGTGGATGGAAAGGTACAAACCTACAAAGCAAGGCTTGTGGCGAAAGGTTTTAAACAAGTTCATGGTATTGACTATGACGAAACTTTCTCACCTGTAGCTATGCTTAAATCCATCAGAATTCTATTAACCATAGCAGCATATTATGACTACGAAATATGACAAATGGATATCAAAACAACTTTCCTAAACGGAAATCTAACCGAGGACGTTCATATGATGCAACCCGAGGGTTTTGTCGATCCTAAGAATTCTGGTAAGGTTTGCAAGCTTCAGAAATCAATCTATGGATTGAAGCAAGCGTCTCGAAGTTGGAACCTTCATTTTGATGAAGTCATCAAAAGTTTTGATTTTACCAAAAGTGAGGGTGAGCCTTGTGTTTACATGAAGTTCAGTGGGAGCACGGCAGTATTCCTGGTGCTTTACGTAGATGACATATTACTAATGGGAAATGACGTCCCAACATTATTGAACATCAAGAAATTGTTTGGAGATAGTTTCTCGATGAAAGACCTAGGAGAAGCCTCCTACGTGCTAGGAATCATGATCTATAGAGATAGATCTAGAAGGCTTATAGGTCTGAGTCAAAGTACATACATAGACATGGTAATGAAACGGTTCAGAATGCAAAAATCCAAGAAAGGATTTTTGCCCTTGTCACATGGCGTTTCTCTCAGTAAGACACAGTGTCCTACAAATGAGCAGGAACGAAGACGCATGACTAATATCCCATATGCTTCGACTATCGGATCTATCATGTATGCCATAATATGTACTAGACCGGATGTGTCATACTCATTGAGCGCAACAAGCAGGTTCCAGTCTAATCCAGGTGAAAGTCACTAGATAGCTGTTAAAATAATCCCTAAGTACTTATGAAGAACTGAGGACTTGTTCCTAGTCTATGGAGGTCAGGAAGACGAACTCGTTGTAAAGGGTTACACCGACGCAAGCTTCCAGATAGACTCAGATGACTTCAGATCGCAATCAGGTTATTTATTTTGCCTAAATGGAGGCATAGTGACATGGAAGAATTCCAAGCAATGTACTGTGGCAGATTCTTCAACGGAAGCAGAGTATATAGTTGCTGCAGAAGCTGTTTGGATAAAGAACTTGTTGGAGGAGCTAAGAGTAGTTCCGAGTATCGGAACCAGTAGATCTATATTGTGACAACAATGGAGCGATCGCACAAGCAAAGGAACCGAGATCTCACCAAAAGTCCAAGCACATACTACGACGCTTCCATCTAATCAGAGAGATTATACAAAAGGGTGATGTTAAAATGTGTAGAGTGCCATCGGACGACAATGTCGCCGATCCATTAACTAAACCACTCCCGCAAGCAAAACATGAGGGTCATATTAGGTCTATGGGCATAAGATGCTTAGAATTGACCTAGTGCAAGCGGGAGACTGTAGGATTAGTGCCCTAGGCCAAATGTATTTGTGCTAGGAAATTGATTATGTATTAAGACATTATTATATATTCAATAAAGGTTCTTTCTTATATATATGTGTGTATGGGTTGTGAATGTATATTTCTTATAGCAACCAAGAATGACACTTCGGGTTCACGTCATCAGAATACGTGATTCTGATAGTAGAACTGTGAACCAACGAATGACATTTTAAACTGTCCCTAGTGATATGTAGGATGTTTATAGAGATAGACATACTTCAGGCAAGAAGCTACATATCCACACTAGTATATTCGCAGGCTGAATGATCATGTTCTACTCATCATGGACATAGAGATGACAAGTCTGGAATATAGGTATGTGTTAGAGAACACGTACTGGACTGACCACACAATGAGAATATGCATGGTATATGTCATTAGTGATTCTCATATGAATAGTGTGCTTGTTCCTACGACCTGTGGTTACCATGGATTCCTGTATGAGGAACTGCCTACTTTAATATGATCTTACGTCATCCGTAACGGGATAATCATTAGGGTCATCATTAGGTATGCACTGAATCTTGACGAGGAATGTGAGTGACCAAGATGGGATTTGTTCCACACATCATGAGGGAGATATCTCAGGCCCCCCTTGATGAACTAGGACTGAAGGAAATGCATGGCCATGCTCAAAATGGATTAACATGTGTTGTTAATATCATTTTGTATTTACTCAGTCCAATTCTCGATCAGGAAAGAGACTTTAATCAAACTCAAGGATGACATATTACCGTTCCTTGTGATCAAGATGTATATCGTAGAACAAAAGGAATAAGCAAATGTCTATTCAGATAGGTTTACGATCGCTGATCATTTTATTTAACATTGGTAGTCATGACATTAGTTTAGAGGTTACTCATGACTTACGATCTTTAGAAGATCGTTGTCAGCGTTAAATGGAACCTACACGGTCACACTATGAACTCCATTCGTACGGGATGAATATGCCTCAAAACAGTTATACATACGATGTATAAATTGGTGAACGAAATAATCAATTATTGGATAATTGATTGAACAAAACAGTGTCATTCCGTTGGCAACGGAAAAGTTCCGTTCCCAACGGAATATATATATATGGAAATTGTAATAACCTTAGGTACCAAGCATTTCGTTATGGAAATACCTATTCTGTTGGTAACGGAATAGTTCACGGAAACGGAATAGGCGCAGATTAGGGTTTTAGTTATGGTAACTGAGCAATCGTTCGCCTCTCTCTCTAGTATAAATAGAAGGGCAGGGTCTCTCTATTTGACATACAACTCTGTAGCCTGAGAGGCCGTCTTTACACAGAAAAGAGAGAGAGAGGTTTGAGAGATATTCGGAAAGTATTTTCGAACTTGTCTAGCCAAGTCTGGTTATTCCATTCGAGTGAAGTCCGCGTGGATACGAGTAGAGATTCTCTACCTTGAGAACTTGCGAGTCATCTATCTTCATCCCTAGGAGAAGAAGCTATCTCTCGAGCCGAGCTTCAAGAAGAGTTTCGCGAGCCGAGCTTCAAGAAGGAGTTCTTCGAGCCGAGCAATAGGAAGGAGCTTGGCGAGCCGAGCTTTGGGAAGGAGACGGTTGCGAGTCGGAAAAGTTCAGACCTACATCCATTCCTTGTCTCGCGGATCAGGAAGATCCGAGGTATAAATTTTAATGGCTAATCTCGTACTTTTATTCCCTTAACGTAGATCCTAGGGCGGGTTAAATCCATAGGTTCCGCTGCGCATGTAACGTACATGGCTATGGATTTCCCAACAAATCTAAGTTATTACATGGTAAATTGAGCCAATGATAAACCCAAAACAATTTCAGATCCATTCTATTATCCCCTTTCCAAGTAATGAACGCCTCTCTCTCTCTCTCTCTCTCTCTCTCTCTCTCTCTCTCTCTCTCTCTCTCTCTCTGTCAAACACATGAGAAACTAGAAATCAAAATAAAAATCGAAATCAAATATAAGAGCTTCTAGATCGGCTCTTATAAATTGAAATCAAACATCATATCTCATTTTTTTTTTGTTATTTTGTGGTTCTGTTTCAGATTTATCGCCTTCTTTTTAGACTTTAATATTTTTTAATAGTTTTGTATTATGAGCTTCTTTTAAATTTGTCCGAAGGTGGTGGGTGAAATTTTTTAAATAACATTTTCTTATAATTATTTATGATATTTTTTTAAATTTTACTTTTTTGAAATAATTCACATTCATTTGTTTGATAAAAAGCTCAAGTGAAAGATTTGTCATATTTGTTCATACTCCGAAATGTATGTTCAGTCATTTTTTTATCTAGATTTCGGTTCGCATTCTTTATTCCCTTTTTTTGATTATATACACATGAATTTTAATTTGAAACATCCCTTGCATGCAAGGTGTTTGTCAAAATACTCATTTCAGATTTAATAATTTTTTTACCTTTCAATTATGTTTATAACATTTTTCATATTTGATATTTGAATCATATTTTGCCCATACATTCTAATCCTTTTAAATGATATTTGTTATTTAACTCTCAATTTTAGTTAAATTTAGATCCGATTAATAAAAATTGAAGTGCCTTTAAGATTTTTCAGCTTCAACCAAAATCATTTTGTTTTCTTTCAAAATTTTCTTTTTTCAATTTTCTATAGATATACATTTTTTTTTCTGCTTTTCATTGTTTTGAGGTTTGAACAGGTAGTTTTTAAATTTCAAACCAACTAGAATATTTTTAGATAATTTTCAGATTTCTCATATTCATCCTTGTCTTTCATTTTTTTTTCAAATTCTTGTAATAATTTTCCAGATTTATCAAATTTTTGGAATTTTAGTTTTTTTTATCTAGTTGTTCTCAAATTTATAAGCTTATTTTGGGTTTTCTATATTTTTTGTAGATTTTTGAAATTTATTAATTCTATTACTACTTTTTCATTTTTTTCCAGAACAAAACCATATGAATTATCCCATTGCTTTATATATTTTATTCTTTCCAGAGTTTGTAATTTTCTAAGTTCATTATTTTTTGTCATCATTTTGTTTTTTATGTCTTATTTTGGTAGGATTTAAAAAATTTTAATTAGATTTTGAACTTTCATTCAAGTTGGTAAATTAATATTTGCATGTGTTAAATGGAACATGTAATTAATGTATGGATGATGAATTTATTTGTATAAATGATAATTAATTGTAATAGTAACATGATGATATGAGATGTGGATGGATTTTGTGTAAATGGCGAATTTAACTGATAATATTAAGTTTTTAATTGTATTGCAAGATGTTTGTTGATATGCTTTGTAAATTATTTGTAACAAATCAAATTGTATATGGAAAATTTTGCAACATGTTTAAAAATTAAAGATGACAAATCTTGAATATTTTATACATGGTAAACATGCAAATGATAAACTAAAAGATGTTAATGATGAATATCAGAACATAGCACTTATTTGAGCAGTAATTCGTTATTTCAAACTTAACTTTCAAATTTCAATGATTCAACATATCATTTATCACTTCTATCTTCTAATGAATGTTTCCTCTCAAAGCTTCTGCAGCCTTTGGATGGATTTGATGGAGAATTATTACAGTAAACCAAAAAAATTTCTGATAAACAATTTACAAACTTGAATATTACTAAATGTATTTCTATGACATTCCGTATTAATAAATGATAAGAAATACAAATTCCATGCTATAAAAATGACAATATACACTCAAATTCCCTATAAAATAACATGATAAATCCTAAAAATGCAAAAATTGTACCATATATAGAAAATATTTCACATGTTTAATTACACAACAAATTTTGGATGTAAATATTTTTCATTACTACATATATCTAATTAACATATATAGAAGTTAATAATTCAATCAATGAAGCAAATCTACTCCATACCCATTTTTAATCTGAAAAAAATCGAAACAATTACATACCTTAATTTTGGAAAATGACCATACTATTGAAAAGGAAACAAATTTCTATAGAATAAAAGAAATATCTTTTATCTTATGAACCATCAAAAAGAAAGGAAGACCATAATTATGGATAGCAACACTGAAATTTTGAAATTTAACATTTGTTCGTATAAAATTTAAAATTAACATTTACTACTGACACCAATTACTATTAATCAAGCGGAAATCAATAAGATAGAAAGTTAAATTAAATATTTAAAAAAAGGAATTGTGAATTTTATTTAAAATTGTTTCCAGACTGACAAATTTAACATCATTGGTAATTGCCACAAAAAATTAAAAATAAATATTACATTGATCGATGATGTTAAGCTCTGAAATATTCAATTAGTACCTAGTACCAACAAAAATTAAAAAAATTATCATAAAAGAGCATTTCAATGCATTGAAATACAACTATCAACTACAAAAACTATTTCAAATATTTGAGTAATGAAACTTGTTCTCTGGTAAGCAAAATTCTTGATCTGATTAACAAAAATTTGCTCAGATCTAATCAACAAAACCTTTCTCTAACCGAGTAACAAATAATGATTCAAAGAACTGAGTTTTTATAAAGCATGAGATGCTCAATAGAAAAAATAACTCTTACAAAAAAATCAACATAACCGAGATAATAAAAACCAAAGACAAATAGTAAAAAAATTAGGAAAAATGTGAAGGAAATCAAATCCTTAATTAAAATAGCTACTTACCTCAGTTATGCTGGTGGTGAAATCGTATTTATCAGCAAAGGAAAGTAAAGGGGAAATGTTCCGTTCTAGATTTCTCACGAAATCTTCTGGGCCACTAGATATGCCCATCAAGTCAGCTTGTCATATGATCTGGGATGGCCGGCTTGACCAGAGGTGGTGGCTAGTCGCGTGTGTTTGGGGTTAGGGTTTCGTTTAGGCGAGAGAGGGGAGAGAGAGGAGGCGCCTGTTTTCTTTTCCTGTGGGAAATGAAATCTTTTTGGAATGTTTTGGACTTCCGAAATAAATTGGATTCAAATTTTGAAATTCAAATCCAGGCCGCCGAAGTGGTTAACAGGATATAATTTCGGCCTGTTAAATCTAAGATGGCCTGTTAAATTTAAAACCAGCCTGTTAAATCTAAAACCAAAAATCCTATATAACAAGCACACAACACAATCCACCATTTATCACCAACCCATTATTACTATTTGCCATGTCATCAAGAATTTGGGGGGAAGAGTAAGAGGAGGACAATCATCACTCAATCCCAAAAGTAAAAGTGAGATTTGATTCCTCCACTCCATTGTTTCACACAAAAACAAAAAGATGCTACTAGATCCATTCAATTCCTGCCATGCGTATAAATTTGTCATATTTATCCAATCAATTTCGGACACGTGTCTACCTCTTCTCTTTGTGTTGGCAACGGTATTCTTTATCATCCTAATCTATTCCACTAATGAACATCTCAATTTTATTATTAATAATTTATTTAAATCGTATTAATTAGCGGATAATTTTTGTTAAGAATTGATATTATATATATTAAATATTTTCTTTGATTTAGTATTCTTAGTTGAGTTTTAATAAAATTTATTTATAAATATCCTGTCTCAGAATTATTATTTATAAATTCTTCCTTATATTTTTATAATTAAATTAATATGTTATATGTTTGTTAGAATGGTTAATAATTAATTCATACTTCCATATTTCTGTATATCTTGTTGGGCCATATGAATGTCGTATATTATTTTAATATGATGATAACATTACTTTGGACTTATAAAAATAAACCTAGATTTAGAAATCTGAGATTCCAAATTCTGATTTTCGGATTCTCAGAAATTCAGATTTGGCTGACCAAGAATATAAATTCTAATTTTAGTAGAATATTATTTTGATCATAATTTCTAAACCGTAATTTCGTTTTCAGCAAATTTACAGTCGATTCCTACTATCTTCAGTATTTTGAATTCATTTGCATCATGAGATTTCTCATTTGAGTAGTGCAGATGTGGTCCTTTTTCACCAGCACTTATATTTGGTATTTCAAATAGTATTTGCATGTCTTGTTGGTTCTTGGCTTAGCAATTCAAGGTTTAATTAATTGAGGGTTCAAGAGTGTATCTAGAGTTACTTCGACAGGGTGCTTGGAATTGAGGAAGTCTAAGAGTTGTGATAGCCAATTTACTTTCGTTGGTTTTAGCCGAGTCGTCAAAGGTTAGGGTTTTTCCTATTGTTTCTCCTTTGGTTGCATTTAAATATATTTAGATTCTATTCGATATATTATATTTTGTTTCTCCCTAATAAATTATGATCTCGTTGGTATATTCTGATATTTGGATTTATCTCTGATTCGAATTTGATGGTAGTAGAAATAATAATGAGGTTTAATTAATTAAATATCATAAATGATACGTTTTTATTATATTTAGGGACTATATAGCCCGTAATAATATATTTTAATCTATATTATTTTATATGAAGCTTTAAGAATTATGATATTAAATAAAATAAATTAAAGGAACTAAGATTATATGAGATGAGATCAAATAAGAAATAATATTATAAGATAAAAGAAGACATAATAAGATAAGATAAACTAAAATAAAATAAGAAAGGAAAAAAAAGTGAAGAGAAAGTCAGATCTGAAGGAGTACGCACCACATCTTAGGTAGCGATCCTGGGCGAGGCTTTTGGCGTCAAGATTCTCCTGTGTAGCGATATCGGGCTCTCCCTTCCGGGTCAACAGGATCTGGGTGGGCCTAACATTGGGGCATCTAAATTAGCGACCCTGGATGATCTGGCGGATAGCGAGATCTCCTATGTAGCGAGTTCATGCATCTCGCTCAATAATTCAGAAGTGAAAAGATTAAATAATTTAAAGACTAAATTAAAGATGGATAAATTTGATGATGTATAATATATTAGCAATATGAAAATAAATTGTTAAATTAATTAAAGAAAAATAAAGATTAATAAATTCAATGTGTAATAAATATTATGAGAGGTCTAAAATATTTTGATCATTTAAAGATATATAAAATTGTTAATAAGAATGTTTTTGGGGATTATGATGATCTATATTACGAGATATATATATTCTTTTTTCTTCACATCAGTAATTGATTTAGCCGAAGGGGACTGAGCTTCATTTTGAGTTTTGTCACCCCTAACAGAGTACCCATGTACTCATCTCTATTTTCTGTTTTGATTTTCCCGCCTAGGTTGAAGCCGGTGATTTGAAGTTCTAGTTAAAACTGCGCATTCGTATTTGAGGTGTTAAATGTGATTTTTACCAGGAAAATACATCCTATATTATTATATACTTTTAATAATATAGAGGTGCTCTCATTCCGATTTTGGGGCGTGACAATCTACGTAGCAATAAAGGAGGATCTACGGCTACCTAAAATGCTAGGGCCGCTACCTCGGGAATAATGTACAAGTTCATAGGGCAAGATGACTACCAAATTGTGAAGGTGACTAATTTAGGGATGAACTATTGGTTTTATACCCTAGAGCTTTGTATATGAGACCTAGTTGTATATGTTGTATGAATCAAACTTTGTATTTGTTTGGAGATACTTAATAAAGTGTGTATTGGTTATTTTATTCTTTTGATTTAAAATAAACCTTGAATATGTTATTTAGTTTTCTATCATCAGGATATGTGATTCTGATAGTAAAACTACAGAGTAGTATGAAAAACGTATTCTAAACCATCCCTGATTATTTACAGGATATTTGTGGAGACAAATATACTTGCGGAATCATATACAATATACTTATTTAAGTATGCAAGCTATAAATATAAATCAGTATGCTAGTTGATTGATGGTCATGTTTTACTTATCATGAGTAAGTGTTAATAAATCATTAACATAGATATATGTTGGAGAACATATATTGGATTGACCCACCGGGAGAATATCACATGGTTCGTTTCATTGGTATGTCTCATCAATAGTACTGTTATCCTTAGACTTGAGATTTTCTTGGTTTCCTACATATGAAATTACGTACTTTAACACAATCTAACGTTACCTTTAACCGGGTAACCATAAGGGTTATGATTAGGTACATAATGAAACATGCGGGGGAATGCGATAGATCTGAATGAATTATGCCCTAATATATTTACTAGAAATTGTTAAACTAGAAATTAGATTATGAGAAACATATTTATTCAGTTCATATATGAATAAGTGCATTGGTGACTAATATATTTACATATATTAGGTCGACCATGAATGACACTTCGGGTTCACGTCATCAGAATACGTGATTGTGATAGTAGAACTATGAACCAACGAATGTCATTCTAAATCGTCCCTAGTGATATGTGAGATATTTATAGAGATAAACATACTTCAGGTAAGAAGCTACATATCTACACTATTATATTCGCAGACTAGATGATTATGTTTTGCTGATCATGGACATAAGGATGTCTAGTCTGGAATATAGGTTCGTGTTAGAGAACACGTGCTGACGTCATCTGTAACGGGATAATCGTTAGGGTCATCATTAATATGCACTGAATCATGACAAGGAATGTGAGTGACCAAGATGGGATTTGTTCCTCTCGTTAAGAGCTCTGGCCCCCTGATGAACTAGGACTGAAGAAAATGCATGGCCATGCTCAAAATGGATTAACATGTGTTGTTAATGTTATTTTGTATTTATTCAGTCTAATTCTCGATCAGGAAATAGATTTTGATCAAACTCAAGGATGACATATTACCGTGTCTTGTGATCAAGACGTATATCATAGGACAAAAGGAATAATCAAATGTCTATTCAAATAGGTTTATGATCGCTGATCATTTCATTTAACATGGGTAGTCATGACACCAGTCTAGAGGTTACTCATGACTTACGATCTTTGGAAGATCGTTGCCAACATTAAATGGAACCTACATGGTCACACATAGAACAACATCTAGTCAGGAAGGAAATGCTCTTAAATGGTTATACATATGATGTATAAATAGTTGAAGAAAATAATCGATCATTGGATGATTGTTTTGAATGATTGTGCAAAAATTAGCATAGTTCTGTTGGCAACAGAACAGTTCCGTTGCCAACAGAATTTCCGTTGCCAATGGAACAGTTTCGTTGGCAACAGAACTCAGCCAATTTCTCGACAGCCAAGTTTTCAGATTAGGAAACCCTGTTCCGTTGGAAATGGAATAGGTCCGTTGGGAACGGATAAGCGTTGTATTTAGGGTTTTAGTTATGGTAACTAAGCAATCCTTTATCTCCCTCTCTAGTATAAATAGAGGTGCAGTCCCCCTCTATTACACACATATTACAAAGCCTCCAGGCTGCCATAATGCAGAGAGAAAGAAAGAGAGCCTCCTGAAAGTATTTCCGGACTCGTCTAGCCGAGTCTGGTTATTCTGACGATTCGAAGTTCGACGTGGATACGAGTAGAGGTCTTCTGCTTTGAAGACTAGTGAGCGATCAGTTTCTTTACCCTAGGAGAGGTAAGGAGTTCGTTCGAGTCGAGCTTTACGAGCACGAAGGAGAAGGAAGCAAGATGAAAGTTTGTTCGGACCTACATCCATTTCTCTCTCCCGGATCAGGAAGATCCGAGGTATAAATTTTAATAGCATAATCTTGTACTTTTATTCCCTTAACGATGATCCTAGGGCGGATTGAACCCATAGGTTCCGCTGCTCATGTAACATACATGGCTACGGGTTTTCCAACAGTGGCATCAGAGTGTTCATTAAGGAAATAATCGTTGATTATATTTAAAATTTAGTAATTCTAGTATAATAAATTTTAGGGTTTTGAAAATATTATTTCAAAACATCACGGAAATATTTTCTAGGAATATAATATTGGATATTATGATTTCCTAGAGTTTCGAGAAATAGTTTTTCGAAATCTGTTTTGGAAACGGAACTAAAAATAATAGGAAAATGAATTTTCCAGCAGCATTCGGTTCCCAACAGAATAGTTCCGTTGAGAACGGAATAACGAAGGAAATTTTCAGTTTTTCAGCGCAGGCTCCGTTGAGAATGGAATAGTTCCGTTTCCAACGGAACAAGGCTCGAAGAACTCCTTCTTGAAGCTCGGCTCGCGAAACTCTTTCCTAAAGCTCGACTCGAGAAACTCCATCTTCTCCTAGGGATGAAGATAGATCGCTCGCAAGTTCTAAAGATCGAGAACCTCTACTCGTATCCACGCAAACTTCAGACGTAAGGAATAAGCGGACTTGGCTAGACATCCAGCCTGTGAATATACTAGTGTGGATATGTATCTTATTACCTGAAGTATGTCTATCTCTATAAACATCCTACACATCACTAGGGACAGTTTAGAATGTCATTCGTTGGTTCACAGTTCTACTATTAGAATCACGTATTCTGATGACGTGAATCCGAAGTGTCATTCTTTGTTGATATAAGAAATTTACATTCACAACCCATACACACAGATATATAAGAAACAACCTTTATTGAATAAATAATATTGTCTTAATACATAATTCATTTCCTAGTACAAATACATTTGGCCTAGGGCACTAATCCTACAAGATCTTGGCGCAATCTTTACAATATGGCATTGGATCTTCGCACACACACAATACGAAGGGTTCGTTGAAGATTCACCTATAATTTGGAGATAGATCTAGGATTAGGAACCTCATGATCGCTCGTGAGTAATAGGCTCATACCATATTTGACTTGTTTCTGTGATGTTTATATTTATAAATCTAAAAATAAAATCTTTCAGAATGTTAAGTAAGGAAGTGCCCCCCATGTCACTGAAGCCCTCGGTACTTAGACAGTCTTCCATGTGGGTCATGCCAAAGATGAGCATATGGGGGATTGTCTTTGTAAAGGAAGGTACACAGGAAATGGCGTCCAGAATAGGTCATGCCAAAGCTGACTGTGCTGGATTCCATTTCGCCGATAATCATACATGGTTAAACTTAACTGAGCAAGCAAGTCGGACTTGGGCTCAGGGCACAAGATGGGATAATACACCGAGCATATGATGCTAATTCCATAGAAGGCAAGAGTTGTATATGATACAATTAGAAATGTTCCTACCTATATAGTTGAGCAATAAGAGTTGCGCCAAAGCGCACTTAGTGCTCAATGAAATACGGATCTTGACACACTATGAAACCTCATTTAATTGAAGTTTTCGAATCAATAATACTGAAGATTGTTTGATTTGAAGAAAAATACTGGGAGTATAATATATGAAACAAAATTAGAATAATTCTAATTTCTAAATAATAAACTTTACATTGAATATTAAACTTGTAGAATGAGTTCGAAATTTACGGACTTGCGATCTATCCTTGAGAAGGATAAGCTCGATGACACAAACTTCCCTGAATGGTTCAGGACTCAGAGAATTATTCTCAAGAGTGAAGGAAAGTTGTATGTCCTTAAGACACCCATCCTAAATCCACCGCCTTGGACCGCTTCTAGAGTCATTCAAGATACTTAGCAGGAATGAAACCTAATTCGGAAGCATATAGGTTTTATGGATGCCTATGATATGATCAAGGCGCTTAAGGAAATCTTCCGAAAGCAGGCTAATATTCAGGGCTACAAGGTCACCAAGTTATTGATCAAGAGCAAGATGGCTCAGGGCTCCTCTGTAGATACTCATGTGTTCAAGATGAGAAGCCACATTGATTACTTGGAGAGACTTGGTTCGCATATTCCAATAGAATTCATGGTTGACATGATTCTTGGATCGCTTCCTCCAAGCTTTGATTTGTTCATTACTGAATATCATAAGCGTCGGATGGAGACGTCGATCACGGAATTGCATAAAATGCTTAAAAAGGCAGAGAAGGACATAGAGGCAAGAGTTGTCATTAATGCCCTCCGGATTGAAAGGGAAAGGGAGTTGAATAGACAGGCCGTATGGGAGAGCTGGATCAAGAGTGAAGGCAAAGAGTTGTCTAAACCTGATGAATCTGAAGAAGTGATTGCATGTTCTATGCATGATCACTAGAGAGGAGGATATAAGATATGTCAAGAAAAAGAATCAATGGCTGCTATTTCAGGTATTCCTCTTCCTAAATCTCTACTTGGATATTGGATATACACTGTAATTCTCACATTTTGAATGTGTAGGATATTACTCAGAAGTAGAAGATTAGCTAGAGGAGAAGTCAACCTACAAGTGGGGAATGAAGCAAGAGTTGCTATATTAGCTCTAAAACTTTATTGACTTAGCCATTATGGACTTGTAATGAAATAAATGTTATTTTGACATTAACATTAAAATGGTTGTAAAATTTATTATTTGGAATAATAAAATTTTCCTGGATTTGTCTATTTGAAATGGTCACTTAGAAAATAACGTTTATATGCTAAATAATAAGTCCATTGATTCCATACTTCTGGCAATGTCATCTAAGTCACAGAATAAGAATCGCATTTCTAAAACTCCACCCTATATGGAAAGTTTGACTCACTAGATCTAGGATCAATTGAGACGTGCGAATTTTATTCATCAAATATGATGACAAGAATGAGCAACCATCACAAAGTTGATGGGTTAGTTTGTTGAGTCTCATGATGCATATAGATGCACGAGAGACAAAAGACAAGCCGGCTAGAAATAAGGAATATCAGAATTTCATATTAAAGTGTTTTAAGTAAAAGGTTTACTTAATGAAACACAAAATATTTGAAATGTTCAAAGCATTTAAGAATGAAATTTGATATTGCCTTGACAAGATAATAAGTCCACTTCGATCAGATTGAAGTGGTTTGACAATTATCTTTGAAATTGTGGATAAAGGTTTCACAATTAATTCTATATGCAGCATCTCACGATGTGCACTTAAAGAAGAAAATAAAACTCATTGGATAAGATTCAGTCTATGCCTCCGAGATTCTTATAGGTTTATACTCTTGAATATACTAAACACTGAATATCATAAGGTTCAAATGGACACCATATGTGATATGGGTTTGGGATTCAAATTATCTTTAAAGATTGAAGTACGACTCGTGTCAAAAGGTTGACAATGTCAACGCAACAATCTTCTGGAATATCAACTCGATATTATTTTACATCCATTATGAGTTCAAATGGTTTGCTACTCATAATTCAGACTTCTTTAAAAGAGATCTCATCTCCTAAAGAAGCAGTGGGAATGTAATACATCTCGAAAGGTTCGTGGTCCACATACTAGTGATGAACTATTAACGAGGCTATCAAGTAGTTGATAATGCTATACTTGAAACATAAGGTCCTCCTCACGGACCTGGCAGACATTGGGCTAAGAGATATGATCTCTCAAAAAAGATGCTTATAGAGGATGAGTCGACTTTCTACCGAGGAGACTGTGAAGAGACAAAGTTCTCAAAATGGTTGGACCATGAGAACTGAGATGCAACGCATATACAAGAAATCATGTTTGGAACTTGATTAGAGTATCCAATGGCTTGATGACCATTTCAAACAGTACATGGATAACCTACAAATAGCAAAGAAAGTAGCTGTAGTAAAAGGACTTTCTCACTTGTTGCTATTACGAATTCTAACTTCCATAGCACAATGTGTTTGTGAATGATGGAACAAGGATATAAAACTCATATTCCTTTATAGGAACTTTACTATGGATGTATCTTTGATACGTGCCAAGAGTTTTGTGATCGCAAGAATTCTGAAAGGTAAATTCATTCATGAATGGATTAAAGCAAGCATCTCAGGATGAATCTATTTGACAAAGTAAATTGAAGAATTTGACTTAATCAAAATAGATGCGATCACCTTGATTTCAAGAAATTCAGTGGGAGTATAACAATCTTCCTGCATTACCAGAATTTACACATCCCAATAGTTAGGAGTTGAAGTTTATACAGACTTCTGGTTATAAGATAAAGCACATTGGTAAAATATTGAAAGAATTTGATATGCAAGAAATGTTCTTGCTCATGGTGTTCATATGAATGATGAAAAGATAAACGGATAAGATTATATACTTTCAGCCATATGTTGAAATGTTCAACATACAAGAAAGCGTTCTTGCTTATGACATTTACATGAACAATAAAAAGATATAAGAATTAGGTCTTATACCTTCATGCAAGAAAGAGTTCTTGTTTGTGGCACTAATATGAACAATGAAAGACACATGATTGGATTCTATGCTTTCAACAATATATTGAAGGAGTTCAATATGCAAGAAAGGATTCTTGCCTATTACTATCATATAATGAAGACATGCGCTTACCTTCCGTTTATTGAAAGGTTCAATATACAAGAAACAGTTCTTGACAACAGCATGAATAAGATTTTTTTAAGCCATACAATGTATTGTGCAATATGCTTGGAGCATAAGATAGCAAATTACAGTCATTTGATAACTAAGATAAATATCTAAATTCTTATGAAGAACTAAGATATCTTGATCTATGAGGGGCTTAGTAGTGGTAAAAGATTACACTTTTCTAACATGGATCATTATCGCAATTCGTTTATTTTTCCAACAGTAACTTGGAAAGAGTTCCAAATAAGGTACTGTAATTAAAATAAGACCATATTATCGCTTTACAAGCGGACAATAGGTATGCTTGGATCAAGTACTTGATCTTGAAACTTGGAGTAGTCCTGATTGCTCTTAAGGCTTGACGATCTATGTTATGAACAAAGAGTCGCTCAGAATAGAGCAACAAGGATACATGCGATAGAGATAAATAGTAGTCATTACAAGTTTGCAATGTAAATTTCTATAATCTGATAGGCATATATTTCCCGCTAGTAGAACATGAAGGTCAAGTTTTCAGATTAGGAAACCCTATTCCGTTGGCAACGGAATAGGTCCGTTGGGAACGGATAAGCGTTGTAATTAGAGTTTTAGTTATGGTAACTAAGCAATCCTTCACCTCCCTCTCTAGTATAAATAGAGGGGTAGTCCCCCTCTATTACACACATATTACAGAGCGTCCAGGCTGCCGTAATACAGAGAGAAAGAGAGAGAGCCTCCTGAAAGTATTTTCGGACTCGTCTAGCCGAGTCTGGTTATTCTGACGATTCGAAGTTCGACGTGGATACGAGTGGAGGTCTTCTGCTTTGAAGACTAGGGAGCTATCAGTTTCTTTACCCTAGGAGCTTTAGGAGCACGAAGGAGAAGGAAGCAAGATGGAAGTTCAGTCGGACCTACATCCGCTTCTCTCTCCTAGATCAGGAAGATCCGAGGTATAAATTTTAATAGCATAATCTTGTACTTTAATTCCCTTAACGATGATCCTAGGGCGGGTTGAACTCATAGGTTCCGCTGCGCATGTAACGTATATGGCTACGGGTTTCCCAACAAGATCAAGATAGGATTTGTTCCTCTCGTAAAGGAGAGAGATATCACAAGGCCTCTCGATGAGTTTGATTGAAGAAAATGTACGGCCATGCTCGAATGAATTAATAAGGAGTTATTAATGTCATTCATGGTTCGATCAAATTCGGGATCAAGAAATATTATCGTACTACATAAGGTTAACAAAATCCATGCCTTACGGTTGATATAGATATCGTGTAACAAAAGGATATAATACAAGGACAACACACAGGTTTGGATCGAATCATGGATATTTACTTAAATTGGGTAGTCATGATAGTTTGCTAGACTTCGCTCATGATTTATAAGTTGTGATTATTGTCAACATTAAGTAAACTTATGGGGTCACACGCAAAGAACAACTGTTGAAATATACACAGAAAAATCATAACTTATGTGATAAGTTATATAAAAGATTATATAGTTATTACCACATATAATCCTACATTTTATATGATAGATGTGTTACACATATAGTTACATAGTAATTAAGTACATAGGATTAAATGAGCAAAGCATCCTCTTTGAAAGGGTAGACTATATATATCCAAAAGGCTCTCGGATTTAAAAAAAATATGTCATTCATAATTCTCATTCCATTTTGCTAGACAAAAAGAGAGAGAAAGAAAAAAGAGAAATAATTCCGAATTTCTCTTTGAAATTTTCTGTGATACAAAACGTGAAGAACGGAGACTAGCATATCTTTTCTTCTTCCATTTAAATGGATTGTTCTGTGTGGATATGATAGAAGACGACGTCTTATTGATTCGGTTGAATTTGTGAAAGTCATTTTGGAGAATCGATTTGATTAAGAATCAAATTGGTTGTTTATCATTTCGGTCGGAGAAGCGATTGGAGATGATTTTAAATGAACCGGTATGTGTGGTGTAAATTGGTAATCGTTACCGGTTTGTGCAAAAGGAGAAGAAAGGCTCTACCGCTTCAAGTTCGAGATTGGATATATTCTCGATTTGATTGGTATGAACTTTAAGTTCTCATTTTTCTTTGAATTAATCATATTTCACTGATTCGTTTCTTTTGGTTTTCTTGAATTTCTTGAATGGCTTAAATCTTGAATCCACTTTCATTGCGTCAAGAATGCTCATGAAATCCCAACAGTGGTATCAGAGACATGTGATTTACAATTAAATTAAGATGCTAAAACCAATTTTGACATGATGTTAAGGTATTATTTTTCAAACTGTTGAATGTTCTTAACGAAAGGATACGATTCGAAACGGTACATGGGATACATCGGTTTCATAAAGAGATAAATGAGATGTATTAGTTTTATGAAAGGGTTCGAATTCATGAAAGGGCGTGACCTGATGAAAATGTGAATGTGATGGATCATATTCATGGAAAGTTGCAATTTCATGAAAGGGTGCGACTTGATGAAAGGGTGCATGTGATCCATCATATTCATGGAAAGTTGCAATTTCATGAAAGTATTCAATTTAATGAAAGGATGCATATAATGCATTCATGAAAATGTATGTTTGGTTTTTCACAAAGAGATGCATATGATGTGTCAGATCATTCAAAAGGTGCGAAATGATGTATATGATATATCAAGTAAATTTCAAAAGGATATATTCCACACATTAAAATTTTAATGAAATTTAAGTTTTCGGCACCATAGAGAGTAAAAAATTTCCCGAAACTCTTATCTATACAAATAGATAATTTAAATTAATCCCAAATTTAGAATGAGTAACGTCTCATACATAATTCGCAAATTGGTTAAAAGTTTATATTTTGCATATAGCATGGCCAATTGGATATGTGATGAATGAATGTGATTGTGGTGATGTGTGTGATGTATGTATGTATGTATCTATGTAATGACTGTTGGGGAATCCATAGCCATGTACGTTACAAGCGCAGCGAAATCTATGCATTCAATCCGTCCTAGAATCATCGTTGAGAGAATAAAAGTATGAGATTAACTATTAAAATTTATACCACGGATCTTCCTGATCCGTGAGACAAAGAACGGATGTAGCTCTGAACTATTCTAGCTTGCACACTTCTCATTCCTAAAACTCGACTCCGCAAACCTCCTTGCTTCTCCTAGGGATCATATGTACATCAATAGTTGATTAGTTCATTCACAAATTTATACATCATATGTACAACTGCTTTGAGGTATTTTCACCCCGTATGAATGGAGCTCATTATGTAACCGTGTAGGTTATATTTAACACTGGCAACAATATTCTAAATATCATAAGTCGTGAGTAACCTCTAGACTGATATCATGACTACCCATGTAAATGAAATGATCAACGGTCATAAACCAATCTGAATAGATGTTTGCTTATTCCTTTTGTTATACGATATCTGTATTGATCGAGAATTTGACTGAGAAAATACAAAATAATGGAAGTATGTCATCCTTGAGTTTGATCAAAGTCTCTTTCTTAATCGAGAATTTGACTGAGAAAATACAAAATAATATTAACAACACATGTTAATCCATTTTGAGCATGGCCATGCATTTCCTTCAGTCCTAGTTCATCAGGGGGCCCAGAGAAATCTCCCTCTTGACGAGAGGAAAAAATCCATCTTGGTCATGATTCAGTGCATACCTAATGATGACCCTAATGATAATCCCATTACCGATGACGTAGGGTCATATTAAAGTATGCAGTTCCACATACAGGAATCCATGGTGACCTCAGGTTGTAGAAACAAGCACACTATTCATATGAGAAGCACAAATGATATATGCCATGCATATTCTGATAATGTGGTCAGTCGAGTACGTGTTCTCTAACACATACCTATATTCCAGACTTGACTTTCCTATGTCCGTGATTAGCAGAACATGGTCGTCCAACACTACGAATATATTAGTATGGATATATAGCTTCTTAGCTGAAGTATGTTTATCTCTATAAACATCCTACATATTGTTAGGGATAGTTTAGAATGTCATTCGTTGGTTCACAATTCATGGTTGATATAAGATATGTAAATGTACATTCACAACCCATATATAAGGTTCCATTTAATTTATAATCCATTTCCTAGCACAAATACATTTGGCCTAGGGCACTAATCCTACAGTCTCCCACTTGCACTAGGCCAGTACTAAGAATCTCATGTCCATAGACCTAACATGACCCTCATGCTTCTCTTGTCGGAGTGGTTTAGTTAATGGATCGGCGACATTATCGTCCGATGACACTCTACACATTTTAACATCGCCTATTACTATGAACTCCCTAATCAGATGGAAGCGTCGCAGTATGTTCTTGGACCTTTGGTGAGGTCTCGGTTCCTTTGCTTGTGCCATGGCTCCATTGTTGTCACAACATAGATCCACTAGTTCCGAGATACTCGGAACTACTTTGAGCTCCTCCAAAAAGTTCTTTATCCAAAAAACTTCTTTAGCCGCTTCTACAGTGGATATATATTATGCTTCTATTGAAGAATCTGCTACAGTACATTGCTTGGAACTCTTTCGTGTCACTGCGCCTTATTTAGGCAAAATAAATAACCTGATTGTGATCTAAAGTCATCTGATTCTGTCTGGAAGCTTGCGTCGGTGTAACCCTTTGCATCGAGCTCGCCTTTTAGACCGCCATAGACTAGGAACAGGTTCTTAGTTCTTCGTAAGTAATTAAGGATTCTTCAAACAGCTATCCAATGATTTTCACCTAGATTAGACTGAGACCTGCTTGTTTTTGCTCAATGAGTATGACACATCTGGTCTAGTACATATCATGGCACACATGATAGATCCTATAGCCGAAGCATATGAGATCTTTTCCATGTGCTTTTCGCTCTTTATCACTTGTAAGACAATGTGTCTTACTAAGAGAAATGTCATGTGACAAGAGAAAATACTTTCTTGGATTCTTGTATTCTGAACAGTTTCATGACCTTGACTATATATGTACTTTGACTCAGACCTATAACCCTTCTAGATCTATCTCTATAGATCCTGATTCCTAGCACGTAGGAGGCTTCTCCTTGGTCTTTCATCGAGAAATTATCTCCTAACTATTTCTTGACATTGGATAAAGTCGGTATGTCATTTTCCATGAGTAATATGTCATCTACGTAAAGCACCAGGAATACTACCGTGCTCCCACTAAACTTCATGTAAACACAAGGCTCACCTTCGCTTTTGGTAAAACCAAAACTATCACGACCCAAAATCATCATGCACAACACATATAGATATACATATAGAGCAATAGCAGAGTCAAAACAATACAAATCACATCTCACCATGTAAAAGTAATAATAATATCTACAAACTAAAAATATAATTAAAAACTACTAGATAAAAATATACACTAGTGTTGGCGCTCTCTGCTACGCTCTCAAAAGAATCTACGTATGACACCACCTCTTGCCTCAAGCGCTATCCGGGAATATTGGCCGAGCGTCAGAAAAGTCAGATAATAAAATATTATCCACTACTACAGCTACTACCCTACTGGAATGATAAATTATACACTTCTACGAAATACTGCCACCATGATAAGAAGTATTTTTGCAGTCGTTTTCCGCTTACCAAAAGAAATTTGTAACCCTAGACTTAAGTACAATAAAGTAGACAGTGGAAGTAGGGGTCGAACCACAGAGAGCTATTTAGACTAAATCAGGTAAAAAGATTACTTCTCTAATGAGAATGGACTCAACAAAAATAGAAAACTAAAATAAAGAGAAACCAAGACCGTAAATAAAACCAAACACACAATTGGGGGGGTTGTTGATTGGTTGATTGTAACAAAATGAAAGTAACAAGTAAAGAGGAAACTTAGAGTAAAAATCAAGAGATGTGGTGGTTTTGTGAAATGAGGCATATTTTTGTGTAGTGAATTTGTGTGTAACTTTATCCTTGACTATAATAATGAATTTGGAATTAATCTCTTAAGTGCAGTAAGATGAGCTCTAACCGATAAATAACTCAAACAAAAAGATAGGGTTTTAGTTTAGATGAGCTCGTAAATAAAAACACTAACCTACTTGAATATCATAACCAATTCAATAGAAATCATTGGTTATTTAAACAAATCAAAACCTCCTAAACAATGAGCTTGTTCAGAACTGTTTAGATCGTTGTGAGTTATTTGCACTTGGCTATTATTCAAATTCTAATGGAGGCTATTGAGCAAAGCAACCATAGGAATTTTGTGGCCCTTGTTAATTACTATTGAACATAGAATTGACCGAAATAAACTTAAAACAATTCATTGAGCATGAAAGATAATAAGTAAATAAAAACAGAATATAACCGTTCAAATGAAATTCATTATTAATGGTCTCAAAAGTTACAACACAAAAACATAAACACTAACTATGCCTCGAAGGGCTTACTCGAAATACATGGAAAATAAAGAAAATAAAATAATGATAGAACCCATTAATGAAGCGTGGATGGAAGGGTGAAGCTTGCTTGACTTGCCCAACTCCAAGAGAGAGAATGATGAAGTTTAAGAGTGATTAGAATGGATGCCTTGCACCTGGTTATATAACCCTCTCAAAAGGTGATCATGAGGGATGAATGAAGATCCATGCAAAGAGTGTGAAGGAAGCATGGCATGAAGAGTGCATGCAAAGTGCATGAAAGATCTGTCCAGAAGATGGTCAATTTGGGCCATTTGGACTTCCGAATTGGGCTATGGTGATATAGAATGAATTGTGGGCTTTGTTCTCTTCTTTCCAACGGTATATAGTATGTATATAGAGGGGGCCCAGATTGTGAGTTATGGCCGAAATACTGAGGCTGTGTCGGCAGGCCCGAGTCTTGATTATTATCTCTCTCTTGTGCTCCAACTTCTTTTCCCCAAGTTATGCTCCATCTAAATTGCACCTGAAATCACATAAATATTTTATTAGTAGTATCAACATTCAAGTTATGATTATTATCCATTTAAACACATATAATGGTGCAATATTACATATTATAGGGTATAAAATGTGTATAATTAATGACTTATCAAATTACCCCACACTTAAACATTTGATCGTCCTCGAGCAAAGATTATAGCTTGTATTGGTAGATGGGTCCCATGTTTTTGACTCGCTCTTCACTTATATACCAGCCAATAATGATCTTTGGTCCCTTGTGTAAGATTCCATGCACTTTGGTGAAACTCGCACTCACTCTCTTTTTGTATAGTGGAATATGAATGTGAAATATGTGGAGTGTCTCTCATAATATCTCTCAGTTCTCAGATGAATCATGATTTCCTACCTTGGTCGTGAGGGAAATTCTCAAGTTATGTTTGGTGGAATATGATGGAATATGATGGATAATATATATATATATATATATACTACATAATTGGTTTGCTTGTCTACTTCGCCACTTTCGGTCAAATTGTCACTTGGTTTTCTAAACTCATGCCTCTACTCTCCGAATAGATATCGCCTATACCTCTATCTTCTTGGAATAATGAACCTCCTAATGTGCATACCTCCTAGCACCTTCAGTCATCTGGACCAAAATGTGTCAACCTAACTGCTGGCCTGAGATGTATGACTGGGATCCACTCTTTCTCACAAATCGGGTAAACTAAGGTTTAGGCCATGTACAAGGGGAACAAGTTTGAGTCATGCAATCTTTTAATTTAATTTTATTTATTTATTTTATTTTTATTTTATTTTTATTTTTATTTATTTTTATTTATTTTTATTTTTATTTTTATTTTTGTAGTTTTTTATTTATTTTTATTTTTTTTTAAAGATTGTGACTCAAATCTATTAGAATTATAGGGGCCTAACTTGCCTTTGTCTCTAAGATGCATCTCCTCACGAATACACTCGGTGCACAAAGCTCATCTACTACACAAAAGCCCTCAACTTCTGACACTAACCTCTACTTCCCGTCCCCAATCTTCTTATATAATGCCTAACCCTCCTTCTCCAAAACCAAGCAACAAAGTGACTTTAGAAGCTAATAGACTTGGATATTATTTATATATATACGAGATGATATAGTGGGTTATTATGGATATTATACTATAAACAACTTGAGTTCCGGGTCACGGTCCAATGGTAAGTCCTCACATAATTTCTCTCGCAAATCTCTAAATTATTAGCACTCAAACAACAAATCAAGTTCACCAGTGACAAAAGATCCCTAAACCAACGACCTCAATTCTTCTTGAACTGGTCTATATGATCCTTTTGAGTCCAAACAAGTTCCACCACATTATTCAATACAAGTTACAGTTCTCTCTCAATCTTTTTGATTTTTAATTGGGCATTTTTTTTTAATTTGAGGCTTAAAAATGGGTTTTTATTATTATTTCTTTTATTTTTTATTTTTAACTACCTAACATGCAATAAAGACTCCACCCCACACTTAAACTTTTACTCGTCCTCGAGTAAAGTTAAGCACAAAGTGGTGATGCAATGCAAGAAAAAGAAAATAAACAAAGAAAAACACAACCTTTATTCGCGGGGTTGCCTCCCGGTAGCGCCTCTTTTTTAACGTCGTTGGCCCGACGTTTCCATCTCCTCAAGCAGTGGATGCTGGTTCTCCAAGCTCGTGAATGTCAATCCAGCTCGCATCGAAACTCTCATGAAACCGCTTCAGCCGGTGCCCGTTGACCTTGAAGACTTTCCCTGAATCCAGACCCTGAATTTCTGCTGCACCATAATCGAACAATTTGGTCACAAGAAAGGGCCCTATCCACCTACTTTGTAGCTTGCCCGGGTGTAATTTGAGTCTTGAGTTAAACAAAGCAACACCTTGTCACCCACTTTGAAATCCTTGTGGGCAAGCTTCCTGTCATGATACATCTTGGTCTTCTCCTTGAAGATTCGGGAGTTCTCATACGCGTCATTTCGGATCTCCTCTAACTCTTGGATTTGCAACTTCCGGTTGAGTGCATCGTTTGGATAATCTAGATGGCACTTCTTGATGGCCCAATAGGCTTTGTGCTCGAGTTCAACCGGAAGATGGCAAGCCTTTCCATAGACTAGCCGATAAGGGGACATGCCTACGGGGGACTTGAACGCAGTCCCGTAAGCCCAGAGTGCGTCATTTAGCCGAAGACTCCGGTCTTTCCCGGTGGGGTTCACCACTTTCTCCAAAACGCCCTTGATCTCCCTATTCGAAAGCTCTGCTTGGCCATTGGTTTGAGGGTGGTAAGCTGTCGAGGTTTTATGTGTGACATGGTATGGCTTCATTAATGCCTCGAAACTCCGGTTGCAGAAATGGGTTCCTCTATCACTGATGATGACTCTCGGGACCCCAAACCTACTAAAGATCTGGTCCTTGACAAAATCCACGACTGTTTTTGCATCTGCCCGTTTTGTGGCCTTGGCCTCAACCCACTTGGAGACATAATCGACTGCTATGAGGATATACTCAAAGCCATATGAGGGAGGGAAAGGTCCCATAAAGTCGATACCCCACACTTCAAAAACCTCACATGCAAGAATATACTTCATCGGCATCTCGTCTCTCTTGGTTAGTCCTCCCGTTCTCGGCATCGCTCACATGACTTCACGAAGAAGTAAGCATCCTTATGTAGAGTGGGCCGGAAGAAACCACACTCAAGGACCTTATGAGCTGTCCGCTTGGCGCCAAAGTGTCCTCCACACTCCAGAGTGACAAAACTCAAGAACGGATCTAACCTCATTATCGGGTATACATCTCCGAATAATCGATCCGCGCAAATCCGAAAGAGGTAAGGCTCATCCCAAATATAAAATCGGGAATCATACCGGATTCTATCAGCCCGTGCACGTGTAAGATCCTCTGGTAGGTCTTTAGCCACCAAGTAATTCACTATATCAGCATACCATGGTGTATAGCTTTGCACGGCATAGAGATATTCCTCAGGGAAAAACTCCGATATTGGGGTACCCTCCTCAATACTCATAGGAAGGTGGCTAAGGTGATCTGCAACTAGATTCTCTGATCCTCGTTTATCTCTAATCTCCAAGTCGAACTCTTGGAGCAACAATATCCAACGAAGAAGTCTCGGCTTGGATTCCTTCTTCTTGAAAAGATGCCTCAACGCGGCATGGTCAGAGTATATAATCACCTTAACCCCTAAGAGATAGGACCTAAATTTCTCTAGTGCAAAAACAATGGCTAGCAGCTCTTTTTCTGTAGTTGTATAGTTGCACTGAGCATCGTCTAAGGTCCTGGAGGCATAAAAGATAACATGGGGTTCTCGCCCATCCCGCTGCCCAAGAACAGCTCCAACTGCCCTATCACTCGCATCGCACATAATCTCGAAAGGTAGATTCCAGTCGGGAGCTTTAATGATGGGGGCAGAACATAGTTTCTCCTTGAGAAGGTCGAACGCCGCTTTGAATTTCTCATTGAACTCAAAAGAAGCCTCTTTTTGGAGAAGAAGACAAAGAGGTTGAGCGATTTTTGAGAAATCTCTGATGAAACGCCTATAAAATCCGGCATGACCAAGAAATGATCGAATATCCTTCACATTGGTTGGGTACGGAAGGGATCTAATGACATCAATCTTTGCTTTATCCACTTCAAGACCCCGAGAGGAAACCACATGGCCTAAGACGATGCCCTGATCCACCATGAAATGACATTTCTCGTAATTCAAAGACCAGGTCGGTCTCTACACACCTTTGAAGAATCATCTTTAGGTTTCCCGGGCAGTCATCGAATGAATCACCATAGACGGTGAAATCATCCATGAAAACCTCAATAATTCGGGTGACATAATCGAGAAGATGGACATCATACATCTCTGAAATGTACCGGGTGCGTTACACAACCCAAAGGGCATGCGCCTATAGGCAAAGGTGCCAAAAGGGCATGTGAAGGTGGTTTTTTCTTGATCCTCGGGGGCGATGGCTATTTGAAAGTAACCGGAGAAGCCATGTAAGAAGCAAGAATGGTGGCGCCCAGCAAGGCGCTCGAGCATCTGGTCAATGAAAGGAAGGGGGAAATGGTCTTTCCCGGTGGCGGTGTTTAATTTGCGATAATCAATGCATACTCGTCATCCATTTTGTGCTCTCGTAGGAACTTTTTCACCATCCCGATTCTCAATTATCGTAATACCGGTTTTTCTTGGGCACCACATGGATTGGTGACACCCATTGTGAATCAGAGATAGGGTATATGATTCCTGCATCAAGGAGTTTGATGATTTCCTTCTTGACCACTTCCATCATTGGAGGATTTAGCCTACGCTGAGGCTCACGGGATGGTTTAGATTCACCCTCCAACAATATACGATGCATACACGTAGAAGGGCTGATTCCCTTAATATCAGCCAGAGTCCATCCAATCGCAGTCTTGTGGTCCCTCAAGACATTAACTAACTTCTCTTCCTGAGTAGCAGTGAGGCTACTAGAGATGATCACTGGAAGAGTGTCTCCTTGACCCAAGTATGCGTACTTGAGATGAGCTGGTAGAGGTTTTAGGTCAAGAGAGGGGGGATTCACAATGGAAGGTTTGGTGGGCTCAAGAGAGGGTTTCAAGTCTATCAAGGGAGGAGAAGAAGAAGAGGAAGAAGCCTCTCCAATGGCCAAGGCAGATAGACTTTGAAGAAGGTACTGCTCATCTGGAGAGAGATCAAGAATGGTCTCGAGCAGATCTATGAACTCAAAAGAGGAGAAGTTGTCGACACACTCATCAACTGGGTCGATGGTGCAAATAGCGGATACATTCCCGTCAGAAGGATGCTTGATAGCATCTAAGATGTTGAAAGAGATGTTCTCTCCGTCAAATTCCATAGAAAGAGTGCCATTGTGCACATCAATCTTGGTTCGGGCAGTTTTAAGGAAGGGTCTTCCCAGAAGAATGGGAGTCGAACTCGGTGAGCTATCAGAATCATCCATACGCAGAATATAGAAATTCGCGGGGAAGATAAGGCCATTGACCTTAACTAGGACATCATCTATAACTCCCTCTGGCACAGCAGTAGAACGATCAGCTAGTTGAAGGATCACCCCGGTCTTTTTCAAAGGTCCTAAACCGAGGGAAGAATAGATAGAAAAGGGCATGACATTGATAGATGCCCCAAGATCAAGCATGCACCGAGCAAATTCAAGGTGCCCAATGCTTGCAAGGAATGGCAAACATGCCGGGGTCTTTTTGCTTCTCTCGGAAGC
>JAJHPC010000010.1:9551071-9614827 GCA_024447665.1 Juncus inflexus
CTATTGAACATAGAATTTACCGAAATAAACTTAAAATAATTCATTGAGCATGAATGATAATAAGTAAATGAAAATAGAATAATAACCGTTCAAATGAAATTCCTTATTAATGGTCTCAAAAGTTACTACATAAAAATATAAACACTAACTATGGAGAATGATGAAGTTCAAAAGTGAGTAGAAGATATGCGTTGCACCTGGTTATAATGCCTCTAAAAAGGTGATCATGATATATGAATGTGTAGGATTAGTGCCCTAGGCCAAATTATTTTTGCTAGGAAATGGATTATGTATTAAGACTTTATTATTTATTCAGTGAAGGTTAATTCTTATATATCTGTGTGTATGGGTTGTGAATGTAAATCTTATATCAACAAAGAATGACACATCGGGTTCGCGTCATCAGAATACGTGATTCTTATAGTAGAACTAGGAACCAACGAATGACATTCTAAATTGTCCTAGTGATATGTAGGATGTTTATAGAGATAGACATACTACAGGTAAGAAGCTACATATCCACACTAATATATTCGCAGGCTGGATGATCATGTTCTGCTGATCATGGACATAGAGATGTTAAGTCTGGAATATAAGTACGTGTTAGAGAATACGTACTTGCGAGCGAGCGATCTTCATCCCTAGGAGAAGCAGGGAGGTTCGCGGATCGAGCTTCAGGAAGGATTTGCTCCTCTCGTTAAGAGAGAGATATCTTTAGGACCCCTGAGTAACTAGGACTGAAGGAAATGCATGGCCATGCTCAAAATAGATTAACATGAGTTGTTAATATCATTTTATATTTACTCAGTCTAATTCTCGATCATGAAAGATACTTTGATCAAACTCAAGCATGACATACTTCCATGCCTTGTGATCAAGACATATATCGTAGAACAAAAGAAATAAGCAAATGTCTATTCAGATAGGTTTATGATCGCTGATCATTTCATTTAACATGGGTAGTCATGACATCAGTCTTGAGGTTACTCATGACTTACGATCTTTAGAAGATCGTTCCCAGTGAAAAATGTAATCTGTACGGTCACACAATGGACTTCATTCGTACATGATGAATATGCCTCAAAATAGTTATACATATGATGTATAAATTGGTGAACGAAATAATCAATTATTGGATAATTGATTGAATAAAACAGTAACATTCCATTGGCAACGGAATAGTTCCGTTCCCAACGGAATATATATGGAAACTATAATAACCTTAGCTGCAAGTATTCCATTATGGAAATATCTATTCCGATTGGCAATGGAACAGTTCCGTTGGCAAAAGAATTGGCGCAGATTAGGATTTTTAGTTATGGTAACTGAGCAATCGTTCGTCTCTCTCTCTAGTATAAATAGAAGGGTAGAGTCTCTATTCAACACACAATTCGGAAGCCTTAGAGGCCGTCTATTACACAGAAAATTCTAGTATAATAAATTTTAGGGTTTTGAAAATATTATTTCAAAACATCACGGAAATAGTTTCTAGGAATATAATATTGGATATTATGATTTTCTAGAGTTTCGAAAAATAGTTTTTCGAAATCCGTTTTGGAAACGGAACTAAAACAAAAGAAAAATACGAATTTTCAGCATGTCTCCGTTGAGAACGAAGTACTTCAGTTGAGAACGGAATAGTTCCGTTTAGAACAGAACAGTTCCGTTCCCAAACCCTAATTTTTGTTATACATGAAATTTGAATATACAAATATGGTATGAGTTTTAGATCTGTGAATGTTTTGCGATGTAAGCTTGTGTGTGAATGCTTGTAATTTTATTTAATATCTATGGCAACCAGTGAGTTGACCAAAGTTGTAATTATGGGAATCTGTGAGTTGTCCAAATTTGTAAATTACCTTTTCTAGCAATAAGATAGTTGTTAGGATAGCTATTATTTCAAGACTTCAAGGCAAGAGATCTTGGCGCAATCTTCGGAACATGGCATTGGATCTTCGCACACACAACGAAGGGTTCGTTGAAGATTACTTCTGCAATCTAGAGATAGATCTAGAATTAGGAACCTCATGATCGCTTGTGAGGATTAGGCTCATACAATATTTAACTTAGTTTCGGTGATGTTTATATTTATAAATCTAAAACAAAATCCTTCAGTATGTTAAGTAAGGAAGTGCCCCCCATGTCACTGAAGCCCTCGGTACTTAGAAAGTCTTCCATGTGGGTCATGCCAAAGCTGAACCTATGGAGGATTGTCTTTGTAAAGAAGGGTACGTTGGATATGGCGTCCAGCATGGGTCATGCCAAAGCTGAGTGTGCTGGACTCTATTTCGCTGATAATCATACATGGTTAAACTTAACTGAGCAAGCAAGTCGGACTTAGGCTCAGGGCACAAGATGGAATAATACACCGGGCATATGATGCTCATTCCATAAAAGAAAAGAGTTGTATATGATACAATTGGAAGTGTTCCTACCTAAATAGTTGTGTATTGAGGATTGCGCCAAAGCGCACTTAATATTCAATGAAATACGGATCTTGACTCACTATGAAACCTCATTCAATTGAAGTTTCTGAATCAATACTACTGAAGGTGGTTGATTTGAAGAAAAATAGTGGGAGTACAATATAAGAAACAACAAAATAAAACAACCCCAATGAATAAATAATAATGGCACTTTACATTTTAACTTGTAGAATAATGGCAAATAATAATTCAACTTTGTTGAATTTGCGATCTATCCTTGAGAAGGATAAGCTCAAGGGGTCTAACTTCCTTGACTGATTTAGAAACCTGAGAATTGTTCTCAAGGCTGACAATAAACTGTATGTAATAGAAGAGGCTTACCCAGAGGAACCAGAACAGGAAGGCACAAGGGCTGCCCAAGATGCGTATGCTAAATATGTCAAGGACGACACGGAGATAGCTTGTCTCATGCTAGTGACCATGACCTCCGAGCTTCAGAAGCTACTGGAGGACATGGGTGCTTACGATATGATCGTAACCCTCAAGGAAATATTCCAAGAGCAGGCTAGAGTTGAGCGCTACAAGGCGACCGTCTCTCTGACTGACATGAAGATTGTTGAAGGTTCACCTGCGAGTGCTCATGTACTCAAGATGAAGAGCTATCTTAATCAATTGGAGAGGCTTAGTTCAGCTATGCCCAAAGAACTGGCTGTTGACATAATTCTCGGGTTGTTACCTCCTAGTTTTAAGCAATTCATCATGAACTATAATATGCTGCAGATGGAGAAATCCATCACCGAGTTGCATGGGATGCTTAAGAATGCAGATGATGACATGAAGACAAATGTTGTCGAAGCTGTCCTAATGGTTCACATGAATAAGGGTAAGAAGACCGGAAACAAGAGCAAGGGTAAAGGCAAGGTGTTGCCTAAACCTAAGATCAAGAAAAATAAGGAGGGAGTTTGCTTCCATTGCAACAAGATTGGCCATTGGAAGAAAAAGTGCAAACTCTATCAGGATGAAATCAAGAAGGGTAGTGTGACTACCGTTTCATGTATTTTTGTTATTGAAATTAATTCACTTACTCATAAATATTGGGTATTGGATATCGGATGTGGTACTCACATTTGTAATGATGTGCATGGACTACAAAGGAGTAGAAGATTAGCTAAGGGCGAAGTCGACCCTGCGTGTGGGAAAGGGAGCAAGAGTTGCTGCATTAGCCGTAGGAACTTATTTATTAACTTTGCCTAGTGGACTTGTATTAGTACTTAATAATTGTTATTTTGTACCTGTTATGAGCAGAAATATTATTTCTATTTCTAGTCTAACTTTGAATGGTTATAAATTTGTTATTGAGAATAATAATTGTTCTATCTTAAAGAATAGTCTTTTCTATGGAAATATTCTACTAGAAAGAGGTCTTTACGTGCTAGATCTTAAGAAAGAGAATTATAAGTCCATATATAACATTAAAACTAAACGATTTAAACCAAATGACTTAAATACGACATACCTCTGGCACTATCTCATAGGCCATATAAATGAAAAACGCATTTCTAAACTCCACTATAGTGGACTTTTAGACTCATTTGATTTGGAATCATTTGAGACGTGCGAGTCTTGTTTACTTGGCAAGATGACTAAGAAACCCTTCACAAAAGTTGGTGAAAGGTGACTTATTAGAACTCATACATACTGATGTATGTGGACCAATGAGTACACCGGCTAGAGGTGGGTATCGGTACTTCACAACTTTCACGGACGACTTCAGTAGATATGGTTATGTTTGCCTAATGAAGCACAAGACTGAATCCTTTGAAGTGTTCAAAGAATTTATGAATGAAGTACAAAATCAACTTGGCAAGAAGATTAAAGCACTTCGATCTGATCGAGGAGGCGAATATCTGAGTCAGGAATTTGAGGATCATCTCAGAGAATGTGGAATAGTTTCACAAATGACTCCTCCAGGAACTCCTCAGTGGAATGGAGTCTCCGAAAGGAGGAATTAAACGAGTCTTTCAATGTCTTTCTAGGGTTACACTCTTGAGACTGCCGCATTCATACTGAACAAGATTCCATCCAAAGTGGTTCAAAAGACGCCATATGAGATGTGGACGGGGAAAAGCCCCAAGTTGTCTTTTCTTAAAATTTGGGGATGTGAGACTTATGTCAAACGACAGTTTCCCGATAAACTCGGACCCAAATCTTGATAAGTGTCTGGTTGTGGGATATCCTAAGGAAACTAAAGGATATTACTTTTACCACCCATTGGAGAACAAAGTGTTTGTTGCTTGCAATGGAGGCTTCTTGGAAAGAGAGTTTGTCTCTATGAGAAGCAGTGGGAGCAAAGTACAACTCGAAGAAATTCGAGACCCACCTATAGAGGCAGAACCTATGATAGAGGAACAAAGAAGCTCTCAAGGAGTTGGTGAGCTTGAAACAGAACACTCAACGTAGATCTAGTTGGATTCATCATGAGCCCGAGAGATACGGATTTCTCGTGTCTAATGATGATGATGTGACATTCATAGATAATGAACCAACGTTTGACCAAGATGCTATGAAGAGTCCCGACTCTCAAAAATGGTTAGAGGCCATGAGAGCCGAGATGCAATCCATGCGAGACAGTTAAGTTTGGAACTTGATTAATCCATCCGAAGGCTTGAAGACCATCGGATGTAAGTGGGTCTTTAAGAAAAAGACTGACAAGGATGGAATGGTACAAACCTACAAAGCAAGGCTTGTGGCGAAAGATTTCAAACAAGTTCATGGTATTGACTATGAAGAAACTTTCTCACCTGTAGCTATGCTTAAATCCATCAGAATTCTATTAGCCATAGCAGCATATTATGACTATGAAATATGGCAAATGGATGACAAAACAGCTTTCCTAAATGGAAATCTGACCGAGAACGTGCATATGATGCAAAAATCCGAGGGTTTTGTCGATCCTAAGAATTCTAGTAAGGTTTGCAAGCTTCAGAAATCCATCTATGGATTGAAGCAAGCATCTCGAAGTTGGAACCTTCGTTTTGATGAAGTCATCAAAAGTTTTGGTTTTACCAAAAGTGAAGGTGAGCCTTGTGTTTACATGAAGTTCAGTGGGAGCACGGTAGTTTTCCTAGTACTTTACGTAGATGACATGTTACTCATGGGAAATGACGTCCCAACATTATTGAACATCAAGAAATGGTTGGGAGATAATTTCTAGATGAAAGACCTAGGAGAAGCCTCCTACGTGCTAGGAATTAGGATCTATAGAGATAGATCTATAAGGCTTATAGGTCTGAGTCAAAGTACATACATAGACAAGGTCATGAAACGGTTCAGAATGCAAGAATCCTAGAAAGGACTTTTGCCCTCGTCACATGACATTTCTCTCAGATAGACATAGTGTCCTACAAGTGAGCAGGAATGAAGACGCATGAATAAGATCCCATCTGCTTCAGCTATAGGATCTATCATGTATGCCATGATATGTACTAGACCAGATGTGTCATACTCATTGAGCGCAACAAGCAAGTTTCAGTCTAATCTAGGTGAAAGTCACTGGATAGCTGTTAAAAGAATCCTTAAGTATTTATGAAGAACTAAGGACCTGTTCCTAGTCTATGGAGGTACGGAAGATGAGCTCATTGTAAAGGGTTACACCGACGCAAGCTTCCAGGCAGACCCAAATGACTTTAGATCTTAATCAAGTTATTTATTTTACCTAAATGGAGGCGCAGTGACATGGAAGAGTTCCCAACAATGTACTGTAGCAGATTCTTCAACGGAAGCAGAGTATATAGCCACTGTAGAAGCGGCTAAAGAAGCTGTTTGGATAAAGTACTTTGTGGAGGAGCTAAGAGTAGTTCTATATTGTGACAACCTATGGATCTATATTGTGACAACAATGGTGCAATCGCACAAGCAAAGGAACCGAGATCTCACCAAAAGTCCAATCACATATTGTGGCGCTTCCATCTAATTAGAGAGATCATACAAAGGGGTGATATTAACAATGTGTAGAGTGTCATCGGAGGACAATGTCGCCGATCCATTAACTAAATCACTCCTGCAAGTGAAGCACGAGGGTCATGTTAGGTCTATGGGAATAAGATGCATAGAGAGTACCTAGTGCAAGTGGGAGACTGTAGGATTAATGCCCTAGGCCAAATGTATTTTTGCTAGGAAATGGATTATGTATTAAGACATTATTTATTCAATAAAGGTTGTTTCTTATATATCTGTGTGTATGCGTTGTGAATGTAAATCTTATATCAACCAAGAATGACACTTGTGGTTCACGTCATCAGAATACGTGATTATGATAGTAGAATTGTAAACCAATGAATGACATTCTAAATTGTCCCTAGTGATATGTAAGATGTTTATAGAGATAGACATACTTTAGGTAAGTATATTCGCAGGCCGGATGATCATGTTCTGTTGATCATGGAAATAGAGATGTCAAGTCTGGAATATTGGTACGTGTTAGAGAACACGTACTGGTTCCACGTACAGGAATCCATGATGTCCTACATCATCCGTAACGGGATGATCATTAGGGTCATCATTAGGTATGCAAATCATGATGAGGAATGTGAGTGACAAAGATGGGATTTGTTCCTCTCGTCATGAGGGAGATATCTCTAGGCCCCCTGATGAACTAGGACTGAAGGAAATGCATGGTCATGATCAAAATGGATTAACATGAGTTATTAATATCATTTTGTATTTACTCGGTCTAATTCTCGGTCAAGAAAGAGACTTTGATCAAACTCAAGGATGTCCATGCCTTGTGATCAAGACACATATCGTAGAACAAAAGGAATAAGCAAACGTCTATTCAGATAGGTTTATGATCGCTGATCATTTCATTTAACATGGGTAATCATGACATCAATCTAGATGTTACTCATGAGTTACGATCTTTAGAAGATCATTGCAAGTGTTAAATGAAACCTACACAGTCATACAATGAACTCCATTCGTACGGGATGAATATGCCTCAAAATAGTTATAAATATGATGTATAAATTGGTGAACGAAATTATCAATTATTGGATAATTGATTGAACAAAACAGTACCATTCCATTGGCAACGGAATAGTTCCGTTCCCAAAGGAATAGATATGGAAAATGTAATAACCTTAGCTGCCAAGTATTCCATTATGGAAATACCTATTCCGATTGGCAATGGAATAGTTCCGTTAGCAATGGAATAGGTGCATATTAGGGTTTTAGTTATGGTAACTGAGCAATCGTTCATTTTTCTCTCTAGTATAAATAGAAGGACATAGTCTCTCTATTCAACACATAATTCAGAAGCCTTAAAGGCCGTCTATTACACAGAAAAGAGAGAGAAAGTTTTTGAGAGATTTTCGGAAAGTATTTCCGGACTCGTCTAGGCGAGTCCGGTTAATCCGTGTGTCTGAAGTTCACGTGGATATGAGTAGAGGTTCTCTAACTTGAGAACTTGTGAGCGATCGATCTTCATCCCTAGGTGAAGCAAGGAGGTTCCCGGAGTCGAGCTTTAGGAAGGAGAAGGACGTAAGTCAGCAAAGTTCAGAGCTACATCCGTTCTTCGTCTCGCGGATCAGGAACATCCAAGGTATAAATTTTAGTAGTTAATCTCGTACTTTTATTCCCTTAATGAAGATCCTAGGGCGGGTTAAATCCATAGTTTCCACTTTGCTTATAACATACATGACTTTGGATTTCCCAACAGAATCAAGCCCTATGCAAAGAGTGTGAAGGAGCATGACAAAGACATGAAGAGTGAATGCAAAGTGCATGAATGATCTGTCCAGATGATGGTCAATTTGGGACATGTAGACTTCAGAATTGGGCTCTAATGATATGGAATGAATTGTGGGACTTGTTGGCTTCTTGCAATGGTATATAGTATGAATATATAGGAGGCCCAGATTGTGAGTTCAGGACAAAATAGTGAGCCTATGTCAGCAGGTCCGAATCTTGATTGATATATCCATCTTATGCTCCAACATCTTTTCTCCAAGTTATGCTCCATCCAAATTGCACCTGAATTCATATAAGTGCATCATTAGTAGTATCAACATTCAAGTTGTGACTATTATCCATATAATAGAATATTAACGCATATAATGGTGCAATATCACATATGTATAGGGTATAAAATGTATAATTAATGCCTTATCATTCGCACAAAGGACACATATACTTATGTGGCGAGGCGATTAGGCATTTGAAAATTGAGCTTGATGTGACTAACCTTCTAAAGAGAATGGGATAAGAAATTGTAGTATTGTGAAAGAAACGGCCCTATGTGAACGCGACAGCAGAGTTCCTCGTGAGTCTCGAGAAGGAAGTAGAAGATGGCAAAATGGTAATGATTCATTTCCAGCAAGGAGGTAGGCGACGGGGAATGTCGATGAAGGTGCTCTAGGATGCACTACGGATCGGAGAGAAGGAATTGATGGGCCAGATCACGATGACTATATTTCACGGAACTTCTGGAAGGAAATTTCAAGTTATGTCAAGAGAAAAGGGTACCAAAGGGTCAATAAGATCCATTAACCTAGTCTTCAAGGTAGTCTTATGGACACATTCAACCTATTCCCAAGTGATGCCGATGAGAACTACCTCTCACCCACAAAGTTGTATAATGTGTATTTTTATACACATTTTTAGGATTTTTATCATCTCAAATTTAATTATAATTCACATAAAATGTACGAAAAATGTTCATAATTCATAAAATCGAATTTGAAACTTCTTAATACATTTTTATGTCATTTTGCAGGCGAAAATGCCATAAAAAGAAGAATTGGAGGACTTATTTGAATGTCAACTCTAAAAGAAGACCATAACACAAATAATGGGCCAAACATGGCCAAAATCTCCCTAAAACCCTTAAATCCATACACATACTTCTCCAATCATAAACGATGAAAAATGTCGGTGGAAAAGAACAAACATTGGAACGATTAAGAAATGACCACAAAACATTATGAAAACGTCCACTATCTCATGACTTTCTTCAGCCAAACTGATACGTGAACTGACCACATTCGGTCTCAAAACAGAGAAGAAACGTCCACGTTTCTTATGATGTTTCATATCAGAATGTGACGTTCCGATCAAATAGATTCTAACCATCGTGTTACACCTCAAAATTAACCTAGTAGCACAAGAATAGAGAAAATACGACTGATAAGTCATTAATTATACACATTTTATACCCTATACATATGTAATATTGCACCATTATATGTGTTTAAATGGATAATAATCATAACTTGAATTTTGATACTACTAATAAGATATTTATGTGATTTCAGGTGCAATTTGGATGGAGCATAACTTGGGGAAAAGAAGTTGGAGCACAAGAGAGAGATAATAATCAAGACTCGGGCCTGCCGACACAGTCCCAGTATTTCGGCCATAACTCATAATCTGGGCCTCCTCTATAAGCATGCTATATACCGTTAGAAAGAAGAGAACAAAGCCCACAATTAATTCTTTATCACCAGAGCCCAATTCCGAAGTCTACATGACCCAAATTGACCATCTTCTGGACAGATCTTTCATGCACTTTGCATGCAATCTTTTGGTAAGTGTATAACGACTGCAAAAATATTCTTATCAACGACGTGCAAAAATTTTGGTCAAATCTGAAAAGTCAACCGTCCCAGTCAAGTCAACTCTTTCTCTCTGAAAAAAAATGTGAATTTTTTGAAGTGCTCGGAATTGAACAAACTCAATACCATTCAACTCGTCTCGATAAGACAAGCACAACCGTATGATTCACAATCGTTAGAATTGCCAGAGTTGGCCGCAAAACACGAAAAACTTCCTTTTAGCCATGAAAGAAGACTATTTTGAGCTGAGAAATTCTCGAGCTCGTCATTTCCTCTTCAGACCTCTGGTTGCTATGATTCTAATGTAAATCTCTTCTCCTTGTTCCTCTCTTTCCAACCTTATAAAGAACTAAAAAATTGATGAAGAATTGAGTGAGATAATCAAGTTTGAAGTAAGTGTTCAGTGAAATTGAATTTTGTTTCTGCTGAAATAACTCAATTTGAGCTGAAAATTCTCACGTTCGTAACTCACTACACAGACTTCATTTTCACGTAAAACCAATTTCATTCTCTTCTTCTATCTTTTCCCTTTTCATGGATACTAAGAACACCCAACCCGATGAAGAAATGAGAGAGATATTTGAGTTCAAAGTCATGCTAGTAACTGTTCAAGAAATTCCTGCTTTAACAGTTAGATTGTGTTCAAATCGAATTAGTTCGAATTTTTGAAATAAGGTGGTGGTTTTTTGATTTAGAGAGTTTATATGAGGTAGTAGGAAGATATTTGAGGTAGTAATTGGATCAAGAACTGGTTCTAAGATGGAGTTTGCATCATGAGTTGGTTATTTTGGTTATTTTCAAGAGATGTTAAAAATAGTGATGATAGAGTAGAAATGAGGCAAAATTACGTGTCCAAACTCAGCAAACAAATTCATGGGAGAGTCCAAATGAGTGTCTGAGTTTTAAATTGAGATGCCTTGCACTGAATTCCGTGTTTGAGCTCAAAAAGGCATCAATGGTGGAGCTGGAGGTTGGTAAAATTTGAATAACTCGAGTTTTACTTAACTGTTTCATACCATTCAAAGCCCCATAGATTTTTATGAACGAGAGGAACATTTTTGGTGCTGGAAATTCTGCTGAAAGAGTAGTGAATCACGAGTTCTAGGAGGTTGTTTGAAGAGAAACAGAACAATCACAGAACTGCTACAGGGATGATTCCTTTTATGAGTTTTTGACCCACTGCGCCACAATGTCTCAGTGCCAAAAGCAACTCGTCACACAGAATGACTCGCCACATGCTCCCTCAGCTATCTCTCCACAATAGGTGATAACAACGCAAGTCTTCAGCGGAAAGAAAAAAATGGCGTTTGAATCTGTCTGCCAAAACCAAAACAGGGAAAAATTCTTCCGCCCAAAAATCACTCAAATCTCTAGCGAATTCAACAAAATTTCGGTCAGATCCTCAGTACAACCCCCTGATCCGCCTGAGCCAATCAAAGTCTCGGTTTGTTCCCACTCTCCTCTTTATACAAAACAGGCCATTGGACTGTCAAGTGCATTTCATCCTATAAAACACCCCTCAGTACTCACCATTCAAGACACCACTCTCCATTCTTCTTCTTCTACCTCTAGAACCACCAATAATAAGTCTCAAAACTTTTTGAGCGCTAATTTTCATTTTTGAGTGAAATCGAGCAATTTGGGGATAATTTGGGTGAAATTCAAATCGGTTGATTCTAGCTTGAACCAAGGAGTAATTGGAGGTTCGAATCGACTCAAGCGAGCTGCCGGCTAGTTCTCTAACTCTTGGTTTAGTCCAATTCTCTTTTAATTTCTTGATTTGAATTTTAGATCGCAAGAACTCAATTTTGTACTAATCATGATGAAATCTTGTCAAATTCTTATTTCTGTGAATATGAGTGAGTAGATCAAGATAGGGAGGGGAATTTATGAGTTATATGAATGAAATCTTGATTTTAAAGTTTGTAATTTTGCTGAATTTTTTATGAATAGTCATGGAGACACAATGTTTGAATAAATTGGGGAAAAATTACTTAGCTTAGTATTTTTCATCAATTGATCTATTAAATCTAGAGTTTATTGGCTTGTTAATCATTCACAATGCTTAGCTTAGTATTTTTTGTGATTAATTTTGAGTTGTGCTTGATTTAATTCAAATTTCTTTAAAAATGGCTGTTTTGAGATAAACTAGTTTTTGAATCAATTTTCTAGAGTAAATCTTTGCTTAGATTGCTTAAATCCATCATCTAAATCTGTGAAATTATACCCTAAATGATTAATGATTGTTACATCTCATAAATTTCCTATAAATCCCTATTTTTAAGCTAAAAATCAAATCCTAATCCAGTTTCTGTTTTGTTGCCGTTTCATCTCTGTTTTTTATTTTTTTCCTCTAATTTTGTGCCTAACTCAAATCTGAAAAATTAAATAAATATTTTTACAATTTATTTCTCATTTAGTAGATAATTTTCAAACTAAAGTTTGTCCGATTCTGAATTATAAATTATGAGATATTAATTTTCTAAATTTGTAATATTTCTGTTTTTTACTGTTCTGTCCAGATTTACTGTTTCCTATTTTTTGAATTTTTAAAAATATAAAAATAAATAGTAAAAATACAAAAAATATCATACTTGAAGTAATTCAAAGTGTAGAATCCAAATCAAAATTTTAAAATAGTAGTTATTAAGACAGATCGGAAGATATTGTCACTTTTGTAAGTATAGGTTTGTCAGATCCAATTTCTGAATCCAGATCTGAATGTTGATTATAACTTTTAAACCACACTTCAGAACTATACCAAATTTTGATAGATGATCTATAACCAGATAATTGAATATCTTTAAAATATTTGGGATTTTTTAAGGTTGGGTGATTTTTCTATAATTTTCTGAATTTTCTGCTGAACCGATTTTGAAACTGAAATATGTTTTGGACTGATCTGCAAATATCTCGAAATTATTTTATAAAATAATAATAATATAAAGAACCATATCGTAGATCTCTCTTTCTAGTTTCCAACGGTATCTCGTGTCTTACATTCGGAGTTTATTTGGAGTAGTTACGAATTAAAACACTAAAGTGTGACGTGCTGAATTTTTGAAACAAAAACTGAATTTGTTGAATTGAACTTGAAAATTTACCTAATAAACCTTGAACTAAATGATTTTACACTAGATATAAGTCATTGAGATTAGTTAATTCTTGAGGCCACACCTCCTTGTGTTCGACCCCTAAACTCATTACCGCTCATACTCGTAAATTGTTTAATAGGGAAATATAAATTATTTTGTTAAATTGAGTGAAGTATAAACAACGATTTTACCTGATTTACAAATGGTGCTGTTGTCGGGAGGCGGCTTGTATCAAGTTTAAACTTACCTATCTCATATTTTCTCTAGTATTTTTGTCTCTTGAAATTTTGAAGGTTTATGTGAAAGACGAGATCGCAAGGTGAAGTACGAACTCCTCACATAGGCTATCAACTAGCATCTAAGAGAGGTCAAGAGGACCAAGGCACGAAGCGAGCAAGGCGCAACTTCGTCAAGCAAACGAATGTGGCAAGAAGGGGCTTCTCCTTTCACGCAAGGGTCTCAGTCATGATAAGAAGAGCTACGTCAAATGGAAAAGCCACAACAGGAAATTCAAAATCAACCTCTCGTCATCCTGTCTTCATCCTCAACTTCAAGATCTGCTTCTCCATCTCCCTCAATTTCTCATTCTAATTCTGTTTAAAATTTATCATCATCATCATCATCGTCTCATCTTAAAAATCAAGAACTTGAAAAAGAACTTGAAGAAATATTAAAAACATACAAATGGCTCAACAAAGAACATTAGGGGAATTTTTAGAACATAAAATTCAAGAAAATCTTGTTAACTAATTTACCAATATTTGAAGGGCATAAAAATGACAATCCATATGCATATTTAGATGATTTTCATATAAAATGCACCACATTATTTGGTAAAACTGACAATCTGGACAACATAAAGTTGATCCTTTTTCCTCATACATTAGGAGTTGCTCCTAGGGATTGGCTTAATCATTTACAGGGTGGACCATTTGAGACATTCGACGATGTAGCTAAGCGTTTTCTTAAGCGGTACTTCCCAAGCACTCTTACCACTAAGATACGTAAGGAGATTACAAACATTCAACGATGAGGCGACAAAACTCTTCAGGAATACTAAGAGTGCTTCGTACGATTGTGCACCTCATGCCCTAACCATGACCTCACCGAGACCTCGCTACTTGATCAATTTATCGAAGGGATGAACGCACTAGAAGCCCGTCTTCTCCAATGTTCGGCAGGTGGATCTTCAATGATAAAACCCCTGCCGAAGTTCATACCCTCATCGAATCCATGACCGAAGGAAACCTAGGTCACGAGAGAATCTTGGGGAAAGTAAACACAATAAGCACAGTGGATCTCAAAGCGATGGAGTCTCGCATCACGGCGAATTTGGAGACGAAATTCAACAAAGTGCTTAAAGTGGTAGGGGCAAAAATAGAACCCACACCATATGAGTTTTGTGCAAGCACTGATCACGCAACCGATGAGTGTGATACTCTTCAAGAGTTGAAACATGTGAATGGCTACCAGTGCCCTCAGTATGCCTATGAACCTTGGAAGAAAAACCCCAACCTCCGTTGGCGTGACAATCCTCAATTTAAACAACTCCAACAAGGATATCAAAAACCTGGAGTTTATGTCCACCCGAACGCGCAAACTCAACAACAACAAGCACCTCAACCTCCACCTCCACCTCCAACCGCTCAAGCTTCATCTTCAAACCCTAAATTTAGTCAAATTCTTGCCATGATTCAAGTGATGTCGAGACAAATATCGGGACAAACCTCACTTATAAACAATATTAAAGATGAGTTAAAAGGGAAAATTACCACTCTTGCCCAAAGCCAAGCCACTCAAGGTCAACAAATGCAAAACCTTGAAATGCAAGTTAAACAAATCGCTAGTGAAATCAATATGCTAAAGGGGCAAGTAGGGAACAAGTTACCTTCTCAAGGTTCGTATCCAATAAATCTCAAGCACATCAACGTGATCCAATTAAGAAGTGGAAAGCAAGTGGAGTTCCTAAGAGAAGAGGAGGAAGTTATGGTACAAAGACCAAAAGAGGACGAGTCGAGTACAAAAGAAAGTGAAAAAGGTGTCAAGGAAAAGGTTCAAGAGAAGGAGGGACCAAAAGAGAAGTCTTATGCGCCAAAAGCACTATTTCCGCATCGCTTGGCGGTAAACACCAAGAAAGATGAACTCGACAAGGATATTCTTGAAGTGTTCAAGAAAGTGAAGGTGGACATTCCAATCATCGATGCGATCCGAATGCACCCTCCATACGCAAAGTTTTTCAAGGACCTATGCACAAACAAGAGGAAGCTAAAGGGAAATGAAATGATAAACCTACCCTCAGTAATGAGCATCAACACACAAGTGGCCGAAAAAGAAATGGGACGTGGAGTATTTGCCATTCCTTGCACCATCGGACTCCAACAACTTGCGAAGTATATGCTTGATTTGGGCGCTTCAATCAATGTGATGCCTAGATTAGTTTACGAGACCTTGGGCTTAGACGAGCTCAAAGATACGCGTGTGATGGTTCAATTCACCAGTTGCTCTGTAGCCCCAGTCTTGGGTGTTGTGGAAGATGTACTAGTTAAGATGAACGAATTGGTGTTACCGGCGGATTTCTATATACTCAAAATGGGTGACAACGCATACTCATCCGCCATTCTTTTGGGAAGACATTTCTTGAGGACGGCTCGAACGAGGATCGACTGCCATTCGGGAACTTTATCCATGGAGTTCGACAACGAGAAGATCACCTTCAACATTTTCGACACGATTAAATACCCTGACGATTACAACATTTCTAGCATTTGCGTAATTGACGAAATTGATGAGCTTGTTAAGGAACATCTTGAAGAGGCGTATTTAAATTCATTAAATTCACTTAATTCTGATTTTGATGATTTTTGGGACAATTTAGAAAACGTAAATGCATTAGAAAATGTTAATGAAAATAATTTACTACAATATACAAGTCCAAGCAAAAGTGATGTAGTGATAGAAGAAATACAATATGAAAACTTGCCTAATCTTGAAATTTGTAGGAAAGAAGAGGTTTATTCTTTTTTAGGTCCAACTTCTAAAGTGCTCAAGATTTCAGGGGAACGAATGCCTCCATCAAACGAGATGGTACCCGATCTCAAGCTCAAAACGCTACCCGACCATCTCAAATACACCTACGTTGGACCTAAAGATACTCTATCCATCATCACAGCCTCCAACCTAACATCCGAGCAAGAGGACCGCTTAGTCGACGTTCTCAAGCAACATAAGAAGGCGATTGGGTGGACTTTAGCCTACATGCCTGGGATTAGCCCTTCGACTCGTATGCATAAGATCTCACTCGAGGAAGGCTCTAAACCCTCGAGGGAAGCTCAAAGGAGACTAAATCCTATCATGATGGAGGTAGTGGAAAAGGAGCTTCTCAAGCTTCTTGATGCGGGAATCATCTATGCGATGACCGATTCAGAGTGGGTATCTCCAATCCATGTGGTTCCCAAGAAGACGGGAATCACGATTGTGGAAAATGCCGAAGGGGAGAAGGTGCCAACATGTGTGCAAAATGGGTGGAGGGTTTGCATCGACTATCACAAACTCAACGCGGCAACAAAGAAGGACCACTTCCCTCTTCCCTTCATCGACCAAATTCTAGAAAGACTAGCGCAACGAACATAATATTGCTTCTTAGATGGCTATTCGGGATATTTTCAAATCTCCATCGACCCCGACGACCAAAAGAAGACAACCTTCACGTGTCCTTTTGGTACATTCGCCTAACAAAGGATGTCATTCTGGTTGTGCAACGCACCTGTTACATTTCAAAGGTGTATGATCTCTATTTTTTCTTAATATATTTCTAAATTCATTGATGTGTTTATGGATGACTTTTCCATTTATGGCAACTCATTTGACAAGTGTCTCCATAATTTGGGCCTAACAATGGAAAAGTATGTGGAAGCTAATATTGTCTTGAATTTTAAGAAGTGCGACTTTATGGTGAGCCAAGAAATTGTATTAGGGTATTTAATCTCAGAACAAGGCTTGGAGGTCCGTAAATCGGGTAAAAATGTCATTTATATTTTACACAATTTAATAAAATAATTTTTATTTTCCTATTAATCAATTTACGAGTATGAGGGGTAAATGAGTTTAGGGGTTGAACACAAGGATGTATGGCCTCAAGAATTAACTAGTCTCAATGATTTGTCTTTAGTGTAAAATCTTTTAATTCAAGGGTTATTAAGTAAATTTTCAAGTTTAAATTCACTTTTCAACTTATCTTAAAAATTCAGCATGTCACACTTTAGTGATTTAATTCATAACTAGACCAAATAAACTCCGAATTTAACACAAGATATACCGTTGGAAAGTAGAAAGAGAGATCTATGATGTGGTACTTTACTGGTATACTTATTTTATTCAAGAACTTCGAGATATTTGCAGTTTAGTCCAGAACTTATTTCAGATTCAAAATCGATTCAACAGTAAATTCAGAAAATTATAGAAAATTCACCAAAGCTTAAAAAATCCCAACATTTGAGCACAAACTCAATTATCAAATTTTGGACTAGCTGTTAAAATTCTGTGCAATTATATTTTCAAATTTGAGATTTATAATAAAAATTCAAATCTGGATCAGAAACTGGATCTGATAGACCAGCACTCACAAAAATTATAATATCTCCTAATCTGTTTTAACAACTACTATTTTAAAATACAAATTTGGATTCTACACTTCAAAGTACTTCAAGTAGGACTATCTTTGGATTTCTATTATTTTTTTATATTTTTAAATATTCTGAAGAAAAGAAATAGTAAATCTGGATAAAAAGTTTGGAAAATTAATATCTCACAGATTACAGATCGGAATTGGGCAAAATTTGTGTTGAAACTTATCTACTAAATGAGAACTAAATTTTAAAAATATTTAAACTCTGCAGCTCAATTTTAACTTGTTTTTAGATCAAATATTAGCTCTGCAGCTCGTTCAGAACCATTGTTGAGGCTTCGCAACTCATCAAACACAACTTGTTTCGAGAAAAAATATGAGAAGATCGATCGAGTCCATCTCGCTACAGAATTTTGACTGTTGGTTCATCCGGTTTGAAAAGTTCATTGAGGATTTGGTCGAACAATTTGTTCAACTTCCAATTTCTCACCTGATTTCACACCACTTGATGAGTTATTTGGATGGTTAGAAAGGGTAGATTATGGAGAAGAGAACTAGACATGTTTTGGGTCGAATGGCGGAATATAGAAAGCTAGGTTGATCAGCCATGGTTTCGGGTTGTTTTCAAGATTGGTTTTTGTGGAATTCCGGTGATCACCGGAGTTTTCAGGTCCGGCAAAGGGTCCAGGCGTGTTCCTCTCGTCGTGCTGAGTCCATGGCTGATCGACTTGAGCGATTTCGAGTACGTTTGAAAACAATGAGAGTTGGAGGAGAGAGGTTTGACCTAGTCAACACATCGACTTTGACCAGGTTTGACCATATTTTCAATTGGCGATTCTGAGAGTTCTAGAAGGTTTCTGATCATGAGGCTTGTACCGTTGGATTCATCTCGTCGAGCTCTTCATTTTGGTGTACCGTTTGACTTATTTCAGAAAAGTTGACTTTTGGTCAACTTGGAGATTTTTGGCGTTTGACTTGGTTCAGAAAGATTTTTGAATTGTCGTATAATGTTTGGGGAAATTTTTGTAGAGTGTTTAAAGGTTTTGTTTGGCCATCTTTGGCCCATAATTTGCGTTTTGGTCCAATTCTTCATTTTATGGCCTTTTCGCCTGTAAAATAACACAATAATGTATTAAAAGGTTTCAAATTATGTTTTATGAATTATGAGTAACTACCATACATTTTATTGAATTCTGATTGAAATTGAGATAATAAAAACCATAAAAATGTGTATAAAATTACACATTACAAATTCTACCACACTTAGATGAAGCTTGCCCTCAAGCGTCAATAAAATCAATTTTAGGGTTTTTAGAATCAGTGAAAAGTGTTTTGAAAAGAGATTTAGTTATTGTCCTGAATGTTATATACTAATATTTGATTATTATTATAATACATGTTGGTCGATGAATATCCATTAATAATTTCAAATTCAAATCTATTTAAAATTCCCCAATCCTTCAAATACGAACCTTTTTTCCAAAAATCAATGCCCTAATTTTGTTTTTGATACTTTCTCCCCCTAAATTTAAAATGGTGAATTCATACAAATTACCCCAAAAGTTCCAACTAACTCAACTTTCTCTTTTATAAACAAGTAAAAGTTGGGATTCTATCCACTCATGTTATCAAAAGACAAGTTGCGCTTTGCACGTACAAAAAATCCTTCATTTTCTATTGCGGATATGTAAAATTTTCTTTTTCAAGTGTTTAAAAATAATTTTTCACAGTTTTTAATTCTTTTTGTGAAGGGATAACAGGTTACGATTTCGGTCACTTGCTTTTGGTGCGAAAATTAGAGATGGACATACGAGTTATTAGCTACGCCATGAAAGATAGGTTGAGTTAGAATTTTTATTTTTTTTTTTGCGAAACTAGTGGTATTAAAAGTAAGGTTTGATTTCTCAAAAGTTTTAATCACATCATTACTTTAAAGAAAATCGATTTATAATTTCATTAAAGGGGCAAATGAAATAATTATGAATTTTCGAAATACTTAATGGATTTTAAATGGATATTATAAATGAGATGTGGTGGAAAATATGACATTCATGATGAAAAGTAATCTCTTTTTGAATTTTCAAATCTTTTCAACATTTTCCAAAACCATAAGTAGTTTTCAAAAATTGCCTGAGTTTCCTTAGTTTTAAAATATTTTTCATTTTTCAAAACCTTTTACTTCTTTTTATTTAAAACTCTTGCTTTTCTTTGAAACACAGAAAATTTTATTTACAAAAATAAACAAAAATGAAAGGAAGACAAGTAAAAGTTTATATTTTTAAGGTATTTAGGAGTTTTGTTGTTGTTTTTGAAATTTTTCAATTTATTTTTTTAATTTTTATGAATTTTCATATGTTTACAAGAAAACAAAACTTAGTTTTGCACAAAACTACCCCACCACACTTAAACCTTTGTTTGTCCTCAAACAAAAAGTTCAAAAATGAGAAACTTTGCGGAAATTGGAAATACTGAAAATTTGTTAGGGTCTTGTGCAAAACCTCCCCCACCACACTTACTTTTGCATAGCAAATGCTTAAGTGTGAAAGAATAGTTTTATAAAAAGAAGAAAATAAAAATAAAGAAAAGAAAAATACGACCTGACACGACGAGTTGCCTCTCGCAAGTGCCCTTATTTTACGTCTTGAGCTCGACGTAGTTTCGCTCATTCGTTCGCTCCTTCCCCGCTCGGGTACTCACAAAACACTTGTTCATCTAGCCACCTTGTGTCGTGATTTTCGTTTGCCTTGAGTCGATGCCCATTGACTTTGAAAGCACCATTCATTTTACTAAAAATATCAAAGACTCCAAAAGGAAAAATGGTTGTTATTTCAAAAGGCCCTATCCACCTACATTTCAATTTCCCCGGATGTAACCTCAACCGAGAATTGAATAACAAGAATTTATTTCCCACTTTGAATTCTTTTCGTGTAATTATCTTGTCATGGTAGGTGGCCATTTTTTCTTTATAAATTCGAGAGTTGTCGTAGGCCTCAATTCTAATTTCCTCCAACTCTTAAATTTGTAATTTACGCATTCCCGCGTCTTTTGGGTATTCACAATTTACATTTTTAATTGCCCAATATGCTTTATGCTCTATTTCAACAGGTAAGTGACAACTTTTACCATACACAAGTTTAAATGGTGTCATTCCTATTGGTGTTTTGTACGTGGTCCTGTAAGCCCATAACGCATCCCCAAGCCTTTGACTCCAATCCTTGCGAGAGGGATTAACCACTTTCTCAAGGATTGATTTAATTTCTTTGTTTGAGATTTCGGCTTGTCCATTAGTTTGGGGATAGTAAGCGGTAGACATAGGGTATTGTACATGATAATTTTTCAATAAATTCTCCATGTATTTGTTGTTAAAATGGGAGTTCTTGTCACTTATGATGGCTTTAGGGACTCCAAAATGCTGAAAGATATTCCTTTTGAGAAACTTTATCACCGTTTTGGAGTTGGCATGCCTTGTAGGAGCTACCTCCACCCATTTTGACACGTAATCTACACACACCAATATGTAAAGATAACCATTTGATTGGAAAAAGGGGCCCATGAAATCTATCCCCCAAACATAGAAAAGCTCACAAAACAAAAAATTTTGAGAGACATTTCATTTTTGCGGGTTAGATTGCCCATCTTTTGACAATTTTCTCAACTCTTTACAAAGGAATGAGCATCTTTGTAAAGAGTTGGCCAGTACAAGCCACTTTAAAGTACCTTGTGGCTCGTACGTTGCCCCCCAAAATGTCCCCCACGTTCCAAAGTATGACAAAAAGAGAGTACCGACTGTTTTTCATGGTCAGGCACGCATTACGCACCATTTGGTCAGAGCAAATCTTGTAGACATGAGGATCTTCCCAAAAATAATAGCGCGCGTCACTTTTTATCTTGTCCTTCTCAGAGCGAGAGTGAGTGCTTGGTAGCTCCTGGATCTCCAAATAGTTGACTATGTAGGCGTACCAAGGCGTCACACCATGGATGGCGTAAAGTTGTTCATCGGGGAAGAGCTCGTTTATTGGAAGTATGTCGCCTTCTTTTGTCGGGTGTCGGCTAAGATGATCGGCCACCAAGTTTTCGGCGCCTTTCTTGTCCCGAATCTCCATGTTGAACTCTTGCAGGAGATGGATCCATCGGAGAAGCCTAGGTTTGCACTCCTTCTTTTTCATCAAGTGTTTGAGGGCCACATGATCTGAAAACACGACAACCTTCGTCCCGACCAAATATGATTGGAACTTTTCCAATGCAAAACCAATTGCTAATAATTATTTTTCAATTGTTGTATAATTTCTTTGGGATTGGACTAGGGTCCTAGAGGCATAGTAAATGACATGAGGACTTACCAACACGTTGGTCCAAGACGACACCAACACACAAATTGCTGGCGTCACACATGATTTCGAAAGGAAGATTCCAGTCAGGAGGCTGGATGATTGGAGACTTACACAATTTCCCTTTTAAGATGTTGAATGCCTCCTTGCACGTGTCATCGAACTCGAATTTTAATTCCTTTTGGAGAAGGCGACACATGGGTTGGGCGATCTTGGAAAAATCCCGAATGAATCACCTATAGAAACCCTCATGGCTGAGGGAGGAGCATACGTCTTTCACGTTGCGAGGATATGGAAGCATCTTTATTACGTCAATCTTTGCATTGTCGACCTCCATGCCGTTTTCTGATATTAAATGCCCTAAAACAATTCCTTGGCTCACCATAAAGTGGCACTTCTCAAAATTCAAGACAAGATTAGCTTCCACACACTTTTCCATTATTAGGCCCAAATTTTGGAGACACTCGTCAAATGAATTGCCATAAAGGGAAAAGTCATCCATAAACACCTCAATGAATTTAGAAATATATTCATAAAAAATAGAGATCATACACCTTTGAAATGTACCAGGTGCGTTGCACAACCCGAACGACATCCTTCAATAGACGAACGTACCAAAGGGACACGTGAATGTTGTCTTCTTTTGATCGTCGGGGTCGATGGCGATTTGGAAGTATCCCAAATAATCATCCAAGAAGAAATAGTAAGGTCGTTCCGCTAATCTTTCGAGCATTTGATCGATGAATGAAAGAGGAAAGTGGTCCTTCTTTGTCGCCGCGTTAAGTTTTCGATAGTCGATACCAACTCTTCATCCGTTTTGCACTCGCGTTGGCACTTCCTCGCCTTCGGCATTTTCCACAATCGTGATTCCGGTCTTCTTGGGAACCACATGGATTGGAGATACCCATTCCGAGTCGGCCACTGTGTAAATGATTCCCGCATCAAGAAGCTTGAGAAGCTCCTTTTTTACCACCTCCATCATGACGGGATTTAGCCTTCTTTGAGCTTCCCTCGAGGGTTTAGAGCCTTCCTCGAGCGAAATCTTATGCATACAAGTCGAAGGACTAATTCCAGGCATGTCGACAAGGGTGCACCAAATCGCATTTCTTGTGTTGCTTGAGAACGTCGACGAGGCGATCCTCTTGATCGGGTGTTAGGTTGGAGGCAATGAGATGGTCGGGTAGCGCTTTGAGCTCAAGATCGGGTGCCGTCTCGATTGACGGAGGTATTCGTTTCCCTGAAATCTTAAGCTCGTTTGAAGTTGGACCTGAAAAAGAATAAACCTCATCTTTCCTACAAATTTCAAGATTAGGCCAGTTTTCATGTTGTATTTCTTCTATCACTACATCACTTTTAATTGGATTTGTATCTTGTAGTAAATCATTTTCATTCACATTTTCTAATGCATTTACATTTTCTAATTCATCCCAAAAGTCATCAAAATCGGAATTAAGTGAATTTAAAGAATTTAAATACTTCCCTTCGAGATGCTCTTCCACAAGCTCGTCGATTTCGTCAATGATGCAAATGCTAGAGACATTATAATCGTTGGGGTATTTGATCGTGTCGAAAATGTTAAAGGTGATCTTCTCATTGTCGAACTCCATGGATAATGTGCCTGAATTGCAATCGATCCTTGTTCGAGCTGTCCTTAAGAAGGGTCTTCCCAAGAGAATGGCGGATGAGTTGGCGTTGTCTCCCATTTCTAGTATGTAGAAATCCACAGGGAATACCAATCCATTCACCTTAACCAGCACATCTTCCGCAACACCCAGAACTGGGGCTACCGAGCGATTGGCGAATTGGACCATTACACGCGTATCTTTGAGCTCGCCTAAGCCCAAGGTCCCATAAACGGACCTAGGCATCACATTGATAGAAGCACCCAAATCAAGCATACACTTTGCGAGTTGTTAGAGCCCGATGGTGCAAGGAATGGCAAAGACTCCAGGGTCTTTTTCTTTTTGGGCCACTTGTGTGTTGATGCTCATTACCGAAGGTGGGCTTATCATTTCAATTCCCTTTAGCTTCCTATTGTTTGTACATAGGTTCTTGAAAAACTTTGCATATGGAGGGTGCATTCGGATTGCGTCAATTATCGGGATGTTCACCTCCACCTTTTTGAACACTTCAAGAATATCCTTGTCGAGTTCATCTTTCTTGGTGTTTACCGCCAAGTGATGGGGAAAGGGTCCCTTTGGCGTATGAGACTTCTCTTTTGGTGTCTCTTTCTCTTTCTCTTGAACCTTTTCCTTGACACCTTTTCCTCTTTCCTCCGCTTCGTTAATATTTTCACATTCAACATCTTGTACCTCTTTTGTGCTCAACTCGTCCCATTTTGGCCTTCGTACCACCACTTCCTCCTCTTCTCTCGGGAATTCCACTTGCTTCCCACTTCTCAATTGGATCGCGTTGATGGTCTTGAGATTTGTAGGATCCGAACCTTGAGAAGGTAATTTGTTCCCATTTGTCCCTTTAGCACGTTAACTTCACTCACGATTTGTTTGACTTGCATTTCAAGATTTTGCATTTGTCGACCTTGGGTGGCCTGACTTTGGGCAAGAGTGGTAATTTCGCCTTTTAATTCAACTTTGATGTTGTTTATAAGTGAGGTTTTCCCCGATATTTGTCCTGACATCCCTTGCATCATGACAAGAATTTGAGAAAATTCGGGATTTAAAGATGAAGCTTGAGGGGTTGGAGGTTCAGGTGCTTGTTGTTGTTGAGGTTGGTGTTGAGATTGCGCGTTAGGATGAACATAAACTCCAGATTTTTGATAACCTTGTTGCGGTTGTTGAAATTGAGGGTTGTCGCGCCAACGGAGATTAGGATTTTTCTTCCAAGGTTCATATGCATATTGAAGGTGTTGGTAACCATCCACACGGTTCACATCTTGAAGGGTATCACATTCAACGGTTGCGTGATCCGTGCTTGCGCAAAACTCGCATGGTGTGGGTTGCATTTTTGCCCCTACCGCCTTAAGCACTCTGTTGAATTTCGTCTCGAAGTTCGCCGTGATGCGGGACCCATTGCTTTGAGATCAACTGTGCTTGTTGTGTTTACTTGCCCCAAGATTCCATCGCGACCTAGGTTTCCTTCGGCCATGGTTTCGATGAGGGTACGCACTTCAGTAGGAGTTTTATCGTTGAAAGATCCACCAGCTGAACATTGGAGAAGACGGGCTTCTAATGCGTTCATCCCTTGGATAAATTGGTCAAGTAGCGAGGTCTGGTGAGGTTATGGTTAGGGCATGATGCGCACAATCTTACAAAGCGCTCGTAGTATTATTGGAGAGTTTCGTCGCCTCGTTGTTGAATGTTTATAATCTCCTTGAGTATTTTAGCTGTAAGTGTACTCAGGAAATAGCACTTAAGAAAACATTTCGCCACATTGTTGAATGTCTCGAATGGTCCACCCTGTAAATGATTAAGCCAATCTCTAGGGGCAGCTCCTAATGTATGAGGAAAAAGGATCAACTTAATGTTGTCCAGATTGTCAGTTTTACCAAATAATGAAGTGTATTTCATATGAAATTCATCTAAATGTGCATATGGATTGTCATGTTTATGCCCTTCAAATTTTGGTAAAGCACTTAACATGGATGGACTTATCTTAAAATTTGGTACTCTGGGTATAACAATGTTTCCAGGATTTTCTTGAATTTTGTGTTCTAAAAATTCCCCTAATGTTCTTTGTTGAGTCATTTGTACGTTTATTAATGTTTCATTAAATTCTTTTTCAATTTCTTGATTTTTAAAATGAGATGAAGATGATGATGATGTTGGTGAAATAGATTTAGAATGAGAAATAGAAGGAGACGGAGAAACAGGTCTTGGAGTTGAAGACGGGATGACGAGAGGTCGAGTTTGAACTTCTTCTTGTGGCTTTTTTAACCTGGTTTAGCCCTTCTTGTCGTACTCGAGGCCCTTGCGTGAAAGGAGAAGCCTCTTCTTGTCGCGTTCCTGTGCTTGACAAAGTTGTGCCTTGCTCGCTTCGCGCCTTGTTCCTCTTGATCTCTCTTAGATGCTTTTTGATGTCCTTCTTGCGAGGACTGTGTACTTCACCTTGTGATCTCGTCTTTCTCATAGGTCTTCAAAAATTCAAGATACAAAAATACTAAAGAAAATATGATATGGGTTAGTCAAAATCTTGATGCAAGTCGCCTCCCCGGCAACGGCGCCATTTGTAAATTGGGTAAAATCGTTGTTTATATATCACACAATTTAACAAAACAATTTTTATTTTACCTATTAATCAATTTACGAGTATGAGCGGTAAATGACTTTAGGGGTCGAATACAAGGAGGTATGGCCTTAAGAATTAACTAGTCTCAATGATTTATCTTTAGTGTAAAATCTTTTAGTTCAAGGGTTATTAAGTAAATTTTAAAGTTTAAATTCACTTTTCAGTCTTATCTTAAAAATTAAGCACGTCACACTTTAGTGATTTAATTCGTAACTAGATCAAATAAACTTCGAATTCAACACACGATATACCGTTGGAAAGTAGAAAGAGATATCTATGATACGGTCCTTTACTGGTATTATTATTTTATTCAAGAACTTCGAGATATTTACAGTTTAGTCCAAAACTTATTTCAGATTCAAAATCAGTTCAGCAGCAAATTCATAAAATTATAGAAAAATCACCAAAACTTGAAAAATCCCAATATTTATGCAGTAATTCAATTATCAAGTTTTGGACTAGCTGTTAAAATTTTGTGTAATGATGTTTTGTAGTTTGAGATTTATAATGAAAATTCAGATCTAGATCAGAATATGGTTCTGACAAACCAGCACTCACAAAAATTGTAATATCTCCTAATCTGTTTTAACAACTACTATTTTAAAATTTATATTTGGATTCTACACTTCAAAATACTTTAATTAGGACTATTTTTGGATTTTTATTATTTGTGTTTTATATTTTTACATATTCAGAAGAAAAGAAACAGTAAATCTGGACAAAAAGTTTAAAAACAGAAAGAACTATAATTTTGGGAAATTAATATCTCAAAGATTATAGTTCGGAATTGGGCAAAAGTTGGGTTTAAAATTATCTACTAAATGATAACTAAATTTTACAAATAGTTATTTAATTTTTCAGATCTGAATTAGACACGAAATTGAGCGAAAAATACTGAAAAACAGAAAAAGAACATCAGCAAGTCACAAACTGGATTAGGGTTTGATTCTTGTTTTACAAATAGGGATTTATAGGAAATTCATGATGTGTAACAATCATTAATCACGTAGGGTATAAATTTTCAGATTTAAATGATGGATTTGAGCAATCTAAGCTAAGATTTACTCAAGAAATTGACTTAAAGACTAGTTTATTCCAAAACAGTCATTTCAAAACAAAACTTGATTTAAATCAATCACAACTCCGAATTAATCACACAAAATACTAAGCTAAATATTTCAAATGATTAACAAGCCAATAAACTTCAGATTTAATAGATCAATTGGTGAAAAATACTAAACAAAGCAATTTTCCCCAATTTATTCAAAAAGTGTGTGTTTATGACTATTCATCAAAATTACAAGATTAATAAGCAAGATTTCATGTATAAAAATCACAAATTTTCTTTCCTATCTAGATATACTCATACATATTCACAAGAACAAGAATTTGACAAGATTTCATCATGATTATTACAAAATTGAGTTCTTGTGATCTAAATTTCAAATCAAATTGTTTAAAGAGAATTGGACTAAACCAGCCGGTAGCTCCCTCGAGTTGATTTGAAGCTCCAATTGCACCTCTATTCAAGCTAGAATCGACCGATTTGAATTTTCCCCAAATCAGTCCCAAATTGCACTATTTCACTCAAAAATGAAAATTAGAGCTCAAGAAAGCTTGAAACTCATTAATGGTAGTTCTGGAGGTTAAAGAAGATGAGTGGAGAGTGCTGTCCTCAATGATGAGGCTTGAGGAGTATTTTATAGGCTAAATTGGACTTGAGAGTCCAATGGCTTGTTTTGAATGGAGAGGAGTGTAGGGGACAAAGCGAGACTTGTGATTAGCTCAGGCGGATCACGGGGTTGTACTGAGGATCTAGATAAAATTTCGTTGGAATAGGTTGAGAGTTGACTGAGTATTTGGTAGTTTAAATTCCCTCTGTTTTCGATTTGGCGGAAAGGAAACGTAAAAATCCAAGATCCAAACTGAGTTTGAATCGCAAGACTGTTAGACTGAGAAGTGGGCCCCATCTTGATTCACTGTGGTGGAACGGGTTAGAGAATCGTGTGAAACAAGTCACGAACTTTTACTTTGGCGCTAAATTCTTATTTGAACGAATTCTATCGATACTTTGTGACGTAGCGGGTTACAATTCACGTGAAACGGGTCATTGTCATCTGGTTTTGCACAATGAATTTTTTAACGGAATTATCTCGATCCTTTGTGGCATGTGTTCGTACTGCATTCCTCAAACAGAGATGTTCGCTCGAGTTTGAGAGTTCGGATGGAGTTTCTTTATCAGATTCCAAACCCGTGATGACTCATTTTTGGTTTTGTCTAAAAGTCGATGACTGATCTTCACCTTCCCTTCATTGTGGCTCAAACTAGTGATGCTATCTCGTTCTCTACCTCCTCATGATTCTTCAGAAACAAGAACAATAAGTTTTCATTGAGAGATGCTCGAGTATTTCCCCAAATAAAGAAGTTCAGTTTCTCATCTTCATCAGTTCCGCCATGGATGATTTTTCAACTCGAAACTCCCTTTTCAACGCGCGATACTCAAAATTATTATTTAGGCAATTTAAACCTCTTTGTGGTGAAGCTTTATGCGGAATTTTAGCTTTTGAAACATTTAAACTTGATCGAATTTCCGAAATAACCAATCAGTTCTTGAAAACTTGAGAACGAACCAAAATCTCCTGGTCCAACTCAGTTTTAAACCTGTTTTTAGATCAAATTAAAGCTCTGCAGCTCGTTCATAACCATTGTTGAGGCTTCGCGACTCATCAAACACAACTTGTTTCGAGAAAAAATATGAGAAGATCGATCGAGTCCATCTCGCTACAGAATTTTGACTGTTGGTTCATCCGGTTTGAAAAGTTCATTGAGGATTTGGTCGAACAATTTGTTCAACTACCAATTTCTCACCTGATTTTACACCACTTGATGAGTTATTTGGATGGTTAGAAAGGGTAGATTATGGAGAAGAGAACTAGACATGTTTTGGGTCGAATGGCGGAATATAGAAAGCGAGGTTGATCAGCCATGGTTTCGGGTTGTTTTCAAGATTGGTTTTTGTGGAATTCCGGTGATCACCAGAGTTTTCAGGTCCGGCAAAGGGTCCAGGCGTGTTCCTCTCGTCGTGCTGAGTCCATGGCTGATCGACTTGAGCGATTTCGAGTACGTTTGAAAACAATGAGAGTTGGAGGAGAAAGGTTTGACCTAGTCAACACATCGACTTTGACCAGGTTTGACCATATTTTCAATTGGCGATTCTGAGAGTTGAAAATTGTTGCTTTTCTTTAAAACACACAAAATTTTATTTACAAAAATAAACAAAAATGTAAGGAAGACAAGTAAAAGTTCAAATTTTTAAGGTATTTAGGAGTTTTGTTGTTGTTTTTGAAATTTTTCAATTTATTTTTTTAATTTTTATGAATTTTCATATGTTTACAAGAAAACAAAAATACCCCACCACACTTAAACCTTTGTTTGTCCTCAAACAAAAAGTTCAAAAATGAGAAACTTTGCGGAAATTGAAAATATTGAAAATTTGTTGGGGTCTTGTGCAAAACCTCCCCCACCACACTTAACTTTTGCGTAGCAAATGCTTAAGTGTGAAAGAATAGTTTTATAAAAAGAAGAAAATAAAAATAAAGAAAAGAAAAATACGACCTGACACGACGAGTTGCCTCTCGCAAGTGTCCTTGTTTTACGTCTTGAGCTCGACGCAGTTTCGCTCATTCGTTCGCTCCTTCCCCGCTCGGGTACTCGCTGAACTCTTGTTCATCTAGCCACCTTGTGTCATGATTTTCATAAAATGCCTTGAGTCGATGCCCATTGACTTTGAAAGCACCATTCGTTTTACTAAAAATTTCAAAGACTCCAAAAGACAAAATGTTTGTTATTTCAAAAGGCCCTATCCACCTACTTTTCAATTTCCCGGGATGTAGTCTTAACCGAGAATTGAATAACAAGACTTTATCTCCCACTTTGAATTATTTTCATCTAATTATGTTGTCATGGTAGGTGGCTACTTTTTCTTTATAAATCCGAGAGTTATTGTAGGCCTCAATTCTAATTTCCTCCAACTCTTGAATTTGTAATTTACGCATTCCCACGTCTTTTGGGTATTCACAATTTATATTTTTAATAGCCCAATATGCTTTATGCTCTATTTCAACAGGTAGGTGACAATTTTTACCATACACAGGTTTAAATGGTGTCATTCCTATTGGTGTTTTGTACGCGGTCCTATAAGCCCATAACGCATCCCCAAGCCTTTGACTCCAATCCTTGCGAGAGGGATTAAACACTTTCTCAAGGATTGATTTAATTTTTTTGTTCGAGATTTCGGCTTGTCCATTAGTTTGGGGATGGTAAGCGGTAGTGTAACTACGCGAAAACTTTTCGTTTGTGTAATCACATGTTAACAAAAATATTTATAAGTCCCCTATTTCATTAACAAAGTGTATATGTGGAATTTGAGTTTAGGGTGTCTAACACAGGGAAGCAAGGCCTTAAATTCTTTTACTGTTAATCTCGTGTTTATTAAGATTAAGTTGATGATCAAGATATTGTTGTTTTTAATAGAAAAATGTAAGAGAAAATAATAGAAATGAATTTTATTTTTAAAAATTCAAAAGAGAAAAAGTAGGGAAAGTGTCGACTATTCATATGACATGCTAATATTTATCACAATAGGAAGTAATTTATTACTAAGATTTAAAAGCAAGGATTGATCAATTTATTCCCACTAATTAATCAACAAATAACTCAAGTATTAATTTTTACTCAAAAACTTCTATTTTTAAGTATCACAAACACCCGATTTAAATCCTTATTTGAATAAAAACAACATTTCCAAGTTATTATTACTCACACAAATCTCAACACTTCTCACAAATATTTCAAATTAAATTGTTCTTCAAAACAACTTAACTTAAGATTTAATGAATCAATGTCAAAATTTAGTCTTTCAAATATCATAATAAATGCAACTTTTTACTTAAATTTTTATTAACATTTGTCACATAAAAAGTCCTTCTCTACTATGAATTTACTCACTCATGTCCACAAACATCAAATTTACAAGTCCTTGAATCATAATATTCATCCAAGAAAAGAAAGAAAATAAAAGATATAAAGAGAAGATAACTCAAACCCTAAAGATGACAGTCGTTCTCGAATTTTTCATCCTTCATGGTGGATCTTGCACTTCCTCCTTCTAGAGTTGGTGTTCTCTTCTTTGAAAATCTACTTCTTTTTTTTTACTCTCAAGAATTTAAGTTTGAAGCTTTTTGGACATTAATGGTGGAAAGGAAAAGAAATGAGAATGGTAGAAAATGGAAGAAGAAATGGGTGTGCCAAAATTGGATATGAGAATGGATGTATGAATGACCCCTTTTGAGAGAGGAAGAGTGGTCTTTTTATAGAGGTATTTAACCTAGAAAATATTTAGAATTTGGATTGTGGGACCAAACAATTGGGTTTGATCCGGATTTTGAGCGTGGTAGTAATTTGTGGGGTATTTAGCATTCTTTTCCTTTTTTTCTATTCAAATTCAGCTTGGGTGCAATTTTCTGGGTGCATTTATCAATTTTCCTCAAATTCAACAGACTGTACACGTGGTGAGAAACGATTCGCCCGCGCTAAATTCTTGAATCTACCCCAACGAACCAGAGTTTGCCACGTGTCCAGCCAACCATCTGTAAAAACGTGTTTTGACACGTGGCAACGCGTGATAGGCAGAGAATAGAATCCTCGTACTGACGTGCTGCAAATTTTAAAACAAATATGCCACGTGTCATTCTTTCATTCGCTAAAGAAACATCTCGTACTGACGTATGTCAACAACTGCAGAAAACGCGTGAGCTTTCTTCTTCGATTCAGCGCAATAGATGGCCCAATACTCTAACAAACACGCGTTATAACCCAACCGGAGGTGTCCAGTCTTCAAAACATTGGAGATGAAATTAACTACTCTGGCTAGCGACGCGTCTTCTGGGGCTCGCTCGCCAAGTGTCTCTCTCTGAATAGTGGAAGGAATCTTGTGCTGACCCTTGTACTGATGTCTGACAGTAGCGTCAGCGATGCTCCCCAATCAGTGATCGCCATGTGTCCTCCATTAATCCAGATCTAACTTCTTAAGACACGTGTCGCTCTTTGATTTTCTGATTTCTAAATGAATATGCACCGTGTCAACCTCTGATTGGGGATTATGGGACACATGTCTTGTCCTGATTGGTTGAAAAGGGGTTTGACCAGGTCAAAGTCAACCTTTGACTATGGTTGACCAGATCTTGTATTGCATTTTCTGAGAGTTCTAGAAGGTCTTCTTTTGCGAGGTTTGTACCGTTGGATTCATATCGTCGCGCTCTTCGATTTGATACCCAGTTTGACCCCTTTTGGGATCGTGGACTTTTGGTCAACTGGGCGATTTTCCAGGTTTGACTTTTCATCTTTTTGTGGATTTTGTATATTTTGGCTTGGATGGTCGGCGGATAAGAGTTATAAGAATTTTGGAGAAACGTGTGTAGGGTTTTCACGAAGATTTGTCGAGAATTCGGCCATCTTTGGCCCATGATTTGCGAATCGATTATTTATTTGGAGTTGACTTTTTGCCAAGTCCTCCAAATATACTTTTCTTGGTCTTTTTACCTGAAAAATCACACAAAAGTGTATTAAGAATTTCAAAAGTAATTTTTCCTCATTTTAAATATTTTTCATACATTTTATGTGATTAAAGTGTGAAATTTATATGATAAAAACCCTAAAAATGTGTATAAAAAATATACATTACAAATCTCACCACACTTAAACCAAGTTTGCCCTCAAGCGTAAATTTAATCAAGTTTTAGGGTTTTTAGAATCGGTTAAAATTCATTTGAAAAGAGATTAAATCATTGCCATACTAATAGTCATTTATTATAATAATACACGAATGTCGGTGAATGTCCATTAATAATTTAAAAATCTCAAGGTTATTTCAACTCGCCAATCTTTTATTCCAATTATCCATTTTCCATAAACTAGTGCCCTAAGAAAAATTTTCTACTTTAACCCCCTAATTCTCGCACAAAAGCTTCCGCTAAATTTCATCATGATTATTACAAAATTGTGTCTAATGATACAAAAAAGCATTTATTTATTTATTAAAAAGTATATACATATATGTAATTATTTATTCATTTTTATTTTTATTTTATTATTATTATTTTTTTTATTTACTCATCATCATTTTTTTTCTTTATTTATTATATTATTTATTATTTTATTTATTATTATATATATTTTTTAATTATCTTATTTTATTGTTTTAATAAACTGCTACCAAGTCTTTGCCCCTCCGCGACGGATCATCTCCCTCTGGTCACTCCTAACATACTCGGATTCGAAGCCATGCAGCGGGTCCTTCCGCGTGAATATCAATGATTCATCATCACCGATACCCAGCTACTTGGTACCATGCAAGTTGGATTGCATGTAACCAAGCATTAAGAACTATCTATCGCGCCGTACACCCTTGAGGGTCACCATAAGACTAGGTGTAGCATATTATTTAAAAAAGCATACAAAAATAATACGTTGTTGTACTAGAAAGTGGATGGTATGTCTTCACTAAGTTTCAAAGGGCTAATAAAACTTAGACATTTCACGAGGGCACAGTTTGAAAAGTAGGGATAATTTCGAAAAATTTAAATACGGCACTAAAGGATGGAAACATTATATTTTATCGTAAAATATTGAGGAGATGAACACGTTATGAAAATTTTAAACCATTAATGGACTTTACATGGATAGTATAGATGGAATGAGGTGGAATGTGAAATATTATGGCAAGTAATTTAATGCCCTTTAAAAGTTTTCAAAAATATTATCATCATTTTCCAAAACCCTAAACTGGTCAAAAACTTATTGCTTGAAGGACTTGGTTTCAAAACTTCTTCTTTTCTAAAACCCTTTTTTCACTTTTCTTTTAAAAGTCTTTTTATTTATTTTCAAATCCAAGCAAGATAGTGTATTTACAAAAATAAGGAAAATTGAATAAAAATAATATTTTAAATTTTTAAATTTTTATGAGTTTTTTTTTATGTTTTTGTATTTTTCAATTTCTTTTTTTATTTTTATTTTTTACTTTTACTTTTTGGACACAAAAAAGATTAAAAAACTTGGTTTTGCACAAAATCAATATCACCACACTTAAACTTTTGTATGTACAAGAGAAAGTTAAGGAATTGTGAAAATTGGAAGTAGTAAAGGATTTTGAGCAAAACCACCACCACCACACTTAAACTTTTGCAAGTTTAAGTGTAAATGAAGAAGTTTTGTGAAAAGAAAAATTTTAAATAAAGAAAAATATGACCTGACATAACGAGTTGCCTCTCACCAAGCGCTCCCGTTTAACGTCTCGAGCCTGACGCATTTTCGCTCATCCGTCCTTTTCCTTCGCGCCCTTTGGCGCTTCCTCCAATTCTTGCTCATCAAACCACCGCACGTCGTGATTTTGGTAAAATGCCTTCAAGCGGTGGCCATTGACCTTGAATGCGACCCCTCCTTCCCTAGCGATTTCAAATACTCCAAAGGGAAAAATGGTAGTTATAGTTAAGGGACATGTCCATCTGGTCTTCAACTTCCCGGGATGCAACCTCAATCGGGAGTTGAACAACAAAACGTTATCGCCAACCTTGTACTCCCATTTGCGAATAATTTTGTCATGAGCGATGGTCAATTTTTCCTTTTAAATTCGCGAATTTTCATAAGCTTCAAGATGAAGTTCTTCCAATTCTTGAATTTGCATTTTTCTCAATAACGCATCTTTTGGGTAATCGTGATTGACTTTTTTGATTGCCCAAAAAGCTTTGTGCTCAATTTCGATCGGTAGATGACAACTCTTTCCATACACGAGTTTGAAAGGAGTCATCCATATCGGTGTCTTGTATGCGGTACGATAGGCCCATAATGCATCCCCAATCCTTTGACTCCAATCCTTGCGAGAGGGATTAACCACTTTCTCAAGGATTGTTTTAATTTCACGATTAGATATTTCAGCTTGGCCATTAGTTTGGGGATGATATGCAGTCAACATATATGAACATGGTAATTTTTCAAAAGTGATTCGAGGTATTTACTGTTGAAATGAGAGTCCCTATCACTAATGATAGATTTAGGTACTCCAAAGCGCTGAAAGATGTTCTTTTTAAGGAACTCGATCACCATTTTGGAGTTCGCATCTCTTGTTGGTATTGCCTCAACCCACTTAGACACATAGTTGGCACATACAAGAATATACAAATAACCATTCGATTGAGGGAATGGGCCCATGAAATCTATTCCCCAAACGTCGAAAAGCTCATAAAACAGTAAAGTTTTAAGAGACATTTCGCTTTTGCGGGTTAGATTACCCATTCTTTGGCAATTCTCACAACTCTTTACAAAGGAATGAGCATCTTTGTAAAGAGTTGGCCAATATAATCTACTTTGGAGCACCTTGTGACTTGTGCGTTGGGCTCCAAAGTGGCCCCCACATTCTAAAGAGTGACAAAAAGATAATACCGACTTGAAGTCACAATCGGGCATGCACTTGCGCACCATATGATCGGAGCAGATCTTATAGAGGAGTGGATCTTCCCAAAAATAGTAGCGCGAGTCGTTCTTGAGTTTATCCTTCTGAGCGGGAGAGAGCGTGTTTGGCATTTGTCCCGTCTCCAAAAGGTTGATGATGTCTGCATACCACGGTGTGCTCGCCTGGATTGCATAAAGATGCTCGTTAGGAAACAACTCGTTGATCGGAAGAATGTCACCCTCATTCGTTGGAAGTCGACTGAGGTGATCGGCGACGAGGTTTTCTGCGCCTTTTAAATTGAACTCTTGAAGAAGGAGAAGCCATCGTAAGAGGCGCGGTTTGCACTCATTTTTCTTCATCAAATACTTCAACGCTGCATGATCTGAAAACACAACCACTTTTGTTCCGATCAAATATGATCGGAACTTTTCCACGGCATATACGATAGCTAATAATTCCTTTTCAGTGGTCGTGTAATTACGTTGTGCATCATCAAGTGTCCTAGAAGCATAATAAATAACGTGAGGATCCTTAGCAACCCGTTGACCCAAGACGGCGCCAACGCTCAATCCACTCGCATCGCACATGATCTTGAATGGAAGGTTCCAGTCGGGTGGCTTGATTATTGGGGCGGTGCACAACTTCTCCTTCATTATGTCGAAGGCGTCCTTGCACGCATCATCAAAGTCAAATTTGGTGTCTTTTTGGAGAAGGCGGCACATCGGTTGCGCAATCTTGGAGAAGTCATGTATGAAGTGCCTGTAAAAGCCTGCGTGGCACAAGAATGAGCGCACATCCTTCACATTTCGAGGGTAAGGTAATGTCTTGATTACATCAACCTTCGCCTTGTCTACCTCCAAACCCTTCTCTGAAACAAGATGACCTAAGACAATTCCTTAGCTCATCATGAAGTGGCACTTTTCAAAATTCAAGACAAGGTTAGATTCGACACACTTCCCCATTATTAGTCCCAAATTGGTTAAACACTCATCAAATGAGTTGCCATAAATGGAGAAGTTGTCCATAAAAACTTCTATAAAATTTGAAATGTACTCAGAGAAAATGAAGATCATGCACGTTTGAAATGTACTTGGAGCATTACACAGCTCGAAAGGCATCCTTCGATACACGAAAGTACCAAAAGGGCAAGTGAATGTTGTTTTATGTTGGTCGGCGGGATCAATTGCGATTTGAAAATGCCCTGAGTACCCGTCGAGAAAACAATAATAGGGTCGGCCTACCAGTCGCTCAAGCATTTGGTCGATGAAAGGAAGAGGGAAGTGGTCCTTCTTTGTCGCCACATTGAGTTTGCGATAGTCAATGCAAACTCGCCAACCATTTTGCATTCGTGTAGGCTCCTTTTCACCTTCTGAGTTCTCCACAATTGTAATCCCCGTCTTTTTGGGTACTACGTAAATAGGAGACACCCATTCAAGAGTCAGCCACGGCATATATTATGCCTGCATCAAGGAGCTTAAGCAACTCCTTCTTAACCACCTCCATCATCATAGGGTTCAATCGCCTTTGAGCTTCCCTTGAGGGCTTCGCTCCCTCCTTAAGGGTGATCTTGTGCATACAAGTCGCGGGACTGATGCCTGGCATGTCGGCCAATGTCCATCCTATTGCCTTCCTGTGTTTTACCAAGACTTCCACCATGCGCCATTCCTGATCGGATGTGAGGTTGGAGGCGATGATGACAGGTAAGGTTTCTTCTGGCCCAAGGTATGCGTACTTGAGATGGTTTGGAAGAGGTTTGAGCTCGAGTTTAGGTGCCTTCTCGATGGATGGCGACATTCGTTCTCTCGAGATTTTGAGCTCTGTCGTCATTGGTCCTGAAAACGAAAAAACTTCTTCTATTATGCATTTTTCAGAGTTAGGCAAATTCATATTTCCAACTTCTTGTATTAATATGTCACTTTCATTGCCTAACAAATTTTCGTTCTTTTGGAGTTCTACTATGTCCACATTTTCTAGTATTTAAAGAATTTAAAGAATGAGAAGAGTCCCCTATCAAATGTTCATCGACGAGCTCATCAATCTCATCGATGATGGAAATGCTCGACACGTTGTGGTCATCAGGAAATTTGATCGCGTCAAAGATGTTGAAGGATATCTTCTCGTTGTCGAACTCCATCGACAAGGTTCCCAAATGGAAGTCGATTCGAGTTTTCACTGTCCTGAGAAATGGTCTCCCCAATAGGATGGAAGAAGAATCTGCGGTGCTTCCCATTTCAATGATGTAAAAGTCGGCTGGGAAAACTAGCCCGTTTACCCTGACCAACACATCTTCCACCACGCCCAGAGGTTGGATTGCAGATCGGTCTGCAAGGGTCACCATGACTCGAGTGTTCTTCAGTCTACCCAGGTCAATTCTATCGTAAACGGACCTGGGCATTACATTAATCGCAGCCCCTAAATCAAGCATGCATCTTGCAAACTGGTGGCGCCCAATTGTGCACGGAATGGCGAAGATTCCAGGATCCTTTTCTTTTAGGGGAAGTCTGGCGTCTAGGCTTAAAACAGCCGAGAGGTTTACCTTCTCATCCCCTTTTAATATTCTCTTGTTAGTGCACAAGTCTTTCAAGAACTTGGCAACATTAGAAAAAATTTCGATGGCGTTAACGATGGGGATGTTTACCTCCACCTTTTTGAAAATTGCCAACATGTCTTTTTCGACCTCTGCCTTTTTGTTCACCGCCAAACGGGATGGAAATGGTGCCTTTAGAACATAAACTTTCTCTTCCCTTTTTCCCTTTTCTTTCTCTTTTCCTTTTCCTTGTATATTTACAACCGCATTCACACTCTTATTCTCATTCATAATTATATTTTCATCCTCTAGCCCTAATTCTTCGTCTTTCTCCCCTTGTTCGTCATGCCTTTTCACAACAATCTCTTTTTCCCCTCTAGGAAACTCAACCTTTTTCCCGTTTCTTAAATGAATAGCGAGAATAGGTTTGGTGTCAGGTCCCCTTCCTTGAGATGGGAGTTTGTTATCAACCTGCCCCTTCAAGATCACCTCATCCGCCATTTGTCTCATTTGTGTCTCCATGTTTTGAACTTGTCGACTCGTTGTTGCTTGACCTTGGCTAAGTGAACTCATCCCATTCTCCATCGACCCCAATTTGGTTGTAAAGGTTTAAAACTCATTCGTTGTTGTTGCGCGTTGGGGTGAGTGTAGAGTCCTTGCCTTTGGAGTTGAGGGATTGGTTATTGATTCTCCTCCGTTCTCCAATGAAGGTTGGGGTGTTTTCTTCCAAGATCGTAAGAGTATTGAGGTTTTTGGTACCCATAACCCCCTTGGTTTCCCCCATAACTTCCCATTGCATTCACATCTTGTTGAAGAGTTTCGCATTCATCAGTTAAATGCGATGTACTCCCACAAAACTCACACTTCTTGGGTTCAATTTTTCCTCCAACTGCATTAAACATTTGGCTGAATCTCGTCTCAAAATTTACGGTAATTCGTGACTCCATTGCCTTGAGATCCACTACATTGGTAGCATTCACTTGACCACCACGTCCACTATGCCCTCTCACGCCTTCTGCATTCGTCACAATGAGTTCTCGCACTTGGGAGGGTGTTATGTGGTTGATGTTTCCTCCTGCTGCGCATTGGAGAAGACGGGCGTCAAGGTCGTTCATGCTTTCAAGAAATTGGGCAATGAGAGAGGTTTCCTCCAAATTGTGGTTAGGGCAAGATGCGCATAAACGGATGAAGCGCTTGTAATACTCTTGTAAATTTTCTTCACCCTTCTGCTTGATCCCCGTGATTTTGGATCGCAACTTGGCGGTGAGTGAATCGGGGTAGTAACGCTTGAGAAACGTTGTGCCACTTCCTCAAAAGTCCTGAATGACCCACCTTAGAGGTGATTGAGCCAGTCTCTTGGAGCATCTCCTAAAGTATGAGAAAAGAGAGTGAGTTTAATTTTATCCAAGTCATTTGTTTTACCAAAGAGAGCCATGCATTTCCTATATAATTCACCCAAATGTATATAAGGATTATCATTTTTATGCCCTTCAAAAATAGATAACACATTCAATATAGCGGGGTTCAATTTAAAGTTCTGCACTGTGGGTATCACAATATTTCTTGGATTTTGTTGAAGATTATGTGCTAATTGTTCGCCTAATATTTTCTCTTTAGCCATTTTCACTTTATTTAATCGTTAAGAGGTTCTTTTTCAACTTTTATAATTTGGGATGATGAAGATGATGATGAATCTAAGTTATTAGATGGATAGAAAAGTCCTAATGATGAAGGTCGGATGTTGGGATTGATCGGAAGATCTTGAGCTTGTTCTTGTGTCTCTTCCACTAGTGGTAACTCCGTCTATGGATCTTGAGGCCCACTATAGGGAAACTCCGTCTAGGGAAGAGGAGAAGCCTCCACGCTCGGATTTCGTTTTGAAGAGGATGAAGAACTCGTCACACCTCTTCCCTTGTTCTTCTTGATCTCCCGAATCGTCTTATTAATCTCCGGATTTAAAGGTAGTTGAGGTTCGCCTTGCGACCTGGTCCTTCTCATATACCTTTATAACAAATATAAAAAAAACACCAGAAAAAATGTGAGATCGGTTAGTTAAAAATTTAATGCAAGCCGCTTCCCCGGCAACAACGCCATTTTGTAACTACGCGAAAACTTGTCGTTTGTGTAATCACGTGTTAACAAAAATATTTATAAGTCCCCTAATTCATTAACAAAGTATATATGTGGAATTTGAGTTTAGGATGTCGAACACAAGGAAGCAAGGCCTTAAATTATTTTACTTTTAATCTCGTGTTTATTAAGTGTAAGTTGATGATCAAGATATTGTTATTTTTAATAGAAAAATGTAAGAGAAAATAATAGAAATGAATTTTGTTTTTAAAAATTCAAAAGAGATAAAGTAGGGAGAGTGTCGACTATTCATTTGACATGTCAATTTATTCCCACTAATTAATCAACAAATAACTCAAGTATTAATTTTTACTAAAAAACTTCTATTTTTAACTATCACAAACACCCGATTTAAATCCTTATTTGAATAAAAGAACAACCTTTCCAAGTTATTATTACTCAAACAAATCTCAACACTTCTCACAAATATTTCAAATTAAATTGTTCTTCCAAACAACTTAACTTAAGATGTAATGAATTAGTGTCAAAATTTACTCTTTCAAATATCATAATAAATGCAACTTTTTACTTAAATTTTTATTAATATTTGTCACATGAAAAGTCCTTCCCTACTATGAATTTACTCACTCATATCCACAAACATCAAATTTACAAGTCCTTGAATCATAATATTCATCCAAGAAAAGAAAGAAAATAAAAGATATAAAGAGAAGATAACTCAAACCCTAAAGATAACAATCATTCTCGAATTTTTCATCCTTCATGGTGGATCTTGCACTTCCTCCTTCTAGAGTTGGTGTTCTCTTCTTTGAAAATCTCCTTCTTTTTTTTTTACTCTCAAGAATTTAAGTTTGAAGCTTTTTGGACATTAATGGTGGAAAGGAAATGAAATGAGAATGGTAGAAAATGGAAGAAGAAATGTGTGTGAAAAATTTGGATACGAGAATGGACGTATGAATGGCTCCTTTTGAGAGAGGAAGAGTGGTAGTTTTATAGAGGATTTAACCTAGAAAATATTTAGAATTAGGATTGTGGGACTAAACAATTGGATTTGATCCAGGTTTTGAGCTGGGTAGCAATTTGGGGGGTATTTAGCATTCTTTTTCTTTTTTTCTATTCAAATTCAGCTTGGGTGCAATTTTCTGGGTACATTTATCAATTTCTCTCAAATTCAACAGACTGTACACATGGCGAGAAACGATTCACCAGCGCTAAATTCTTGAATCTACCCCAACGAACCAAGAGTTTGCCACGTGTCCAGTCAACCATCTATAAAAACGCGTTTTGACACGTGGAAATGCTTGATAGGCGGAGAATAGAATTCTCGTACTGACGTGCTGCAAATTTTGAAACGGATATGCCACATGTCATTCTTTCATTGGCCAAAGAAACATCTCGGACTAAAGTATGTCAGCAACTGCAGAAAATGCGTGAGCTTTCTTCTCCGGTTCAACGCAATAGATGGTCTAATACTCTATCAAACACGCATTATAACCCAACAGGAGGTGTCCAGTCTTCAAAACACTGGAGACAAAAGTATCTACTCTGGCTAGCGACGTGTTTTCTGGGGCCCGCTCGCCACGTGTCTCTCTCTGAATGGTGGAAGGGAATCTTGTACTGACCCTCGTACTGACGTCTGTCAGTAGCGTCAGCGATGCTCCCCAATTACTCATTGCCACATGTTATCCATTAATCCATATCTAACTGCTTAAGACACGTGTCGCTCTTTGGTTTGCTGATTTCTAAATGAATCTGCCACGTGTCAACCTCTGATTGGCCTAAATTGAACCATCTCTCCCTTGATTTCTGTGCTTAACGGACACTGAGGAGGATTATAGGACACATATCTTGTCCTGATTGGTTGAAAAGGGGTTTGACCAGGTCAAAGTCAAACTTTGACTATGGTTGACCAGATCTTGTATCGCATTTTCTGGGAGTTCTAGAAGGTATTTTTTCACGAGGTTTGTACCATTGGATTCGTATCATCACGCTCTTCGATTTGATACCCAGTTTGACCCCCTTTGGGATAGTTGACTTTTGGTCAACTGGGCGATTTCCCAGGGTTGACTCTTTATCTATTTGTGGATTTTGTAGATTTTGGCTTGGATGATCGGCGGATAAGTGTTATAAGAATTTTGGAGAAACGTGTGTAGGGTTTTTGCGGAGATTTGTCGAGAATTCGACCATCTTTGGCCCATGATTTGCGAATCGGTTATTTATTTGGAGTTGACTTTTTGCCAAGTCCTTTTACCTCATTTTAAATATTTTTCATACATTTTATGTGATTAAAGTGTAAAATTTATATGATAAAAATCTTAAAAATGTGTATAAAAAATACATGTTACAGGTAGACATACGGTATTGTACATGATAATTTTTCAATAAATTCTCCATGTATTCGTTGTTAAAATGGGAGCTCCTATCACTTATGATGGCTTTAGGGACTCCAAAACACTGAAAGATATTCTTTTTGAGAAACTCTATCACCGTTTTGGAGTTAGCATCCCTTGTTGGAACTACCTCTACCCATTTTGACACTTAATCCACACACACCAATATATAAAGATAACCATTTGATTGGGGAAAGGGGCCCATGAAATCTATCCCCCAAACATCGAAAAGCTCACAAAACAATAAAGTTTTGAGAGGCATTTCATTTTTGTGGGTTAGATTGCGTCTTTTTATCTTGTCGTTCTCATAGCGAGAGAGATTTGGTAACCATTATTGAGGCTCCGCGACTCATCAAACACAACTTGTTTCGAGAAAAATACGAGAAGATCGATCGAGTTCATCTCGCTGCAGAATTTTGTCCGTTGGTTCATCCAGTTTAAAAAGTTCATTGGGGATTTCGTCGAATAGTTTGTTCAACTTCCAATTTCTCACTTGCTTTTACACCATTTGATGAATTATTTGGATGGTTAGAAAGGGTAGACGAAAGAGAGGGGAACTAGACATGTCTTGGCTCAAATGGCGGAATATATAAGGCGAGGTTGATCAGCCATGGTTTTGGGTTGTTTTCAAGATTGATTTTTGTGGAATTCCGGTGATCACCGGAGTTTTCAGGTCCGACAAAGGGTTCAGGTAGGTAATCATGAAGCTGGTACTGTTGGATTCGTCTCGTCGAGCTCTTCGTTTTGGTATACCATTTGACCTATTTTAGAAAAGTTGACTTTTGGTCAACTTGGCGATTTTTGGCGTTTGACTTGGTTGTAAAAGGTTTTTGAATTGTCGTAAAATGTTTGAGGAAATTTTTGTTGAGTTTTTATGGCCCATAATTTGCGTTTTGGTCCAATTCTTTATTTTATAGCCTTTTCGCCGGTAAAATAACACAAAAATATATTAAAATGTTTCAAATTATGTTTTATGAATTATGAGTAACTACCATACATTTTATGTGAATTCTGATTGAAATTGAGATGATAAAAATCATAAAAATGTGTATAGAAATACACAGTACAAGGTCGACAAGGCAAAGATTGACGTGATCAAGATGCTTCCATATCCTCACAACATGAAAGACGTACGTTCCTTCCTCGGCCACACGGGATTCTATAGGCGTTTCATTTGAGACTTCTCCAAGATCACCCAACCCATGTGTCGTCTTCTCCAAAAGGAAGTAAAATTCGAGTTCAATGACACGTGCAAAGAGGCGTTTGACATCCTAAAGGGAAAATTATGCGAGGCTATAATCATCAAGCCTCCCGACTGGAATCTTCCTTTCGAAATCATGTGTGACGCCAGCGACTTGTGCGTTGGTGCTGTCTTGGGCCAACGCGTTGGTAAGGATCCTCATGTTATTTCATGAAAAAGAAGGAATACATACCTCCACTCCTTCGATGGATCTTTCTTTTGCAAGAGTTTAACGTGGAGGTTTGGGATAAGAAAGGCATCGAAAACTTGGTAGCCCATCATCTCAGCCGACTTCCAACAAAAGAAGGCAACAAACTTTCCATAAATGAACTCTTTCCCGACAAACAGCTTTATGCCATCCATGGTGTGACGCCTTGGTACGCTGACAACGTCAACTACTTGGAGACCCATGAGCTACCAAGCACTCTCTCTCGCGCTCAGAAGGACAAGATAAAAAGCGACGCGCACTATTATTTTTGGGAGGATCCTCATCTCTACAAGATTTGCTCTTGACCAGATGGTGCACAAATGCGTGCCTGACCACGAAAAACATTCAAGACTCTCTTTTTATTATACTTTGGAATGTGGGGGACATTTTGGGGGGGTGGCAACATACAAGCCACAAGGTGCTTCAAAGCGGCTTATACGGCCAACTCTTTACAAAGATACTCATTCCTTTGTAAAGAGTTCCAAAAATTGCCAAAAGACGGGCAATCTAACCAGCAAAAATGAAATGCCCCTCAAAACTTTATTGTTATATGAGCTTTTTGATGTTTGGGGGATAGATTTCATAGCCCCTTTCTCCAATCAAATGGTTATCTCTACATATTAGTGTGTGCAGATTATGTGTCAAAATGGGTGGAGGCAGTTCCTACAAAGGATGCCAACTCCAAAACGGTGCTAGAGTTTCTCAAGAAGAATATCTTTCAGCATTTTGGAGTCCCTAAAGCCATCATAAGTGATAGGGGCTCCCATTTTAACAACAAATATATCGAGAATTTTGTTGAAGAATTACCATCTACAACACCATATGTCTACCACTTAACATCCCCAAACTAATGGACAAGCTGAAATCTCAAACAAAGAAATAAAATCAATCCTTGAGAACGTGGTTAATCCCTCTCGCAAGGATTGGAGTCAAAGGCTTGGGGATGCGCTTTGGGATTATAGGACCGCGTACAAAACACCAATAGGAATGACACCATTTAAACTTGTGTATGGTAAAAGTTATCACCTACCTGTTGAAATAGAACACAAGGCATATTGGGCTATCAAAAATATAAATTATGAATACCCAAAAGACGCGGGAATGCGTAAATTATAAATTCATGAGTTGGAAGAAATTAGAATTTAAGCATACGACAACTCTAGAATTTATAAAGAAAAATTGGCCACCTACTATGACAAGATAATTAGAAGAAAAGAATTTAAAGTTCGAGATAGAGTCTTATTATTCAACTCCAAGTTGAGGTTACATCCCTGAAAATTGAAAAGTAGGTGGATAGTGTAGGATTAGTGCCTTAGGCCAAATGTATTTGTGCTAGGAAATGAGTTATGTATTAAGACATTATTATTTATTCAATAAATGTTGTTTCTTATATATATCTGTGTGTATGGGTTGTGAATGTAAATTTCTTATATCAACCAAGAATGACACTTCGGGTTCACGTCATCAAGAATAAGTGATTCTGATAGTAGAACTGTGAACCAACAAATGACATTCTAAACTATCCCTAGTGATATGTAAGATGTTTATAGAGATAGACATACTTCAGGTAAGAAGCTGCATATCCACACTAGTATATTCGCAGGCTGGATGATCATGTTCTGCTGATTATGGACATGGAGATGTCAAGTCTGGAATATAGGTACGTGTTAGAGAACACGTACTAGACTGACCACACTATGATCATGATAGAGACCCGCCACCTGGCGGGGCCAAGGCCTAACTCGTGAAAATAATTTTTTTACTCTATTTTCAAGTTTTATCTTTAGTTAGCGAAGTGCACTAGGATGGTGACAATTTTAAACTTGGCGAGGGAGTTTACCTTCATGAATTTCATTTTGCTTACGTTATCTTTTTATTTCTTCTTTTCAACCTTCTTTGCATTTTAGTAGTTAAAAAAAATATCTTCAGGTGTTACACCAAACCAGGTGTTAGACTATTTACTCACATGGATAGAAACAAATGTACTTGACACCGTAAACACTGAGGTCCCTCGTATAAATTACCTGTCGAGACTTCAGATGAGGAGGGTTAGTATGCCTGTGAGAGCGATGGGCCATTTCAGAAGGTCTCTCGTGTGACCATAGAGATCTTTCGGAGGCCTAGCCTCGGGAGAATCCTAGCATACCTTGCGAGTGTGACCCCCAGTCCACTACTCGAGAACCATCCCTCATCACCCCTTATATCCACCTATATGTGATAACCACTCCACTCCACAAGTCATCCACCACCTCTTTAAACCACGAAAGGAGGAGAGATATGTGCGGTTACAAGTTTACAACGAAATCAGAAGTGTCCCCAAGTGCGATTATTGTTATCACTCTTAACAAATCCTGTGTCATAGGAGGTGACAAACAAAGCACGAGCAAGATGAAGGGACATTCAAGTCGCTCAATTTAGCCAAGGATAAGAGGAGATTAGGGTCAGTGACTTGCCTCACAATAGGAGGAATGCGGAGGAGGAAGTTTGGGTCGCTCGACTTAGCCAAGGAGAAAAGTGGAAAATTAGGCTAGAGACCCAACTAGCGATAGGACACACGAACATGACAAAGACTCAACGAAATGAAGAAGAATCCGTGATACACAAAAATGATGATTGAAAACCGAAAAGAATCAGAATTGTCCCCACCTGAAGATGAAATAATATAAGTCACGAACAAATGCCAAAGAAGAAGAGAGAAACGAAGGCTGCGACTTATGCACAACCAACCCAATCAGCGCCTTAGAAACACTGCGACTATGCTCTTGCACAAGAGCTGCGAGAATCGAACCCCTAGGTGGAGAGAAGAAACTATATATATATATATATATATATATATATATATATATATATATATATATATATGTGTGTGTAAAGAGAGAGAAGCTAAAATACTTAGCTAAGTATTAAGTATTGGACTCTTCCTACTTAGAGCCTCTGAGCCCTTGGATCTGCTTTTAGATCCGTGCACTTGATAGGCGGAAACGGAGCCCCTCCGTTACATTTTTTTCCTTTTTTTTGGCAATTTCACCTCTTCCAGCCGCTCCACTCCACTCCACTTCTTCCCCACACTCTCTCCCCCTCTCTAACCGAGCTCTCTTCTCTTACCCACTCGAGCTTTACCTCTCCATATGATCCATCTCATCTCCATCGCACTCTCTCGCTCGATCTAGCTCTTTCTCCCTCACGAGCCGCTAGCGAGATTCCTTCACGCGACGGATACGGAGACACGAAACCCTAGCTGACGGAGCTTCCAGTCTATTCCAAATTCCTGTCGCCGGAAGCTAGATTCTCCCCAAATTGACTGTTTAGCTTCTCCCTTCATTTTCGTGGCGAAACCCTAACCCTAAATCATCGGCTTTTCTCTCTCTTCCTTGTCTCTTCACTGACTAGAGGTGACTATTTTTTTTTTCTTTTTTTCATTTTCAAGTTTGTAATTCTTGTACCAATTTAGGTCTTTTGAGAATTTGAGTTAATTAAGTTTAATTGGGGGTAGTTATGATTATATAGATTTGAATTGTAGTTTATTTATATCGAATTATGGTTAATTATGTTATTTTCATAATTATTTAGGCATAGGTTATTTTCATAATTAATTAGGCATAGGTTGGAGGCTATTATGCAAGGGGTATCTTGGACATAAATAGGGGTTGCTTTGCAATCTGGGAAGAATACAAGGGCTGGTTTTAAATTAAGGATTAAATCACAAGTTTTTATTTTCCTATTTCTATTTTAATTCACTTTTCATAATTTCTTTTGTTCCATTTTCAGAAATATCAATGGCTAGTGAGGATCCGAGGTGTGAGAAATATTAAGCGTTGTTGCGACTTGTCAGAAGGATTTCAATAATCCTAAATAAATTTTCTTGAAAAAGTTAACTATTGTTTTCTTTTATTTCGTGTTTAGATAGATGTGAAATGCTGAAAAAAGAGGGAAAAGAGAGGATTTGTTTTTATATTTTATATTTTTGATGATTTTGTAATTTAAAGATCTGGATATTTTATATTTTTGGACTGGTACGTAGGTATATCCCTGTGACCCAAAGAGAAATGTTTTATATTTTTGATGATATTTAATTCTTGATGATTTTGTAAATAAAATATTGTAATGTAAATTTTTTGTATGATTTTATAAATTGTATGGATTGTGATGTTAAGATTATATGGATAGAATTTGTTATATATAAATTGTTTGTAATGTATAAATTGATGACATTTATAATTTTATAGGTTGTTTGATACATCGAACTTCAATTTGTTCAAACTCCAATTTGTTATTGGGATGTGTTAGGCACCAATCAATCAAGTGAAAGTCACTATAAGCTTGTAAAAGAAAATGTCACTACAATATTATAAACTTAAAATCAAATAAAAGAAACACTAAAATAACACTATAATCTATGAATAAACATTAAAATAATCGTACAAACAGAGGCTCGACTAACAAATAAGTATGACCAACAAAATAAAACAATAAATTCTATTATTGCAAATTCAATCCATATAATCTTAAACATTACAATCCATACAATTTATAAAATCAAAAAACTTTACATTACAAAATTTTACATTTCAAACTTTACACTACTCGTTTCTTCTTTTAACTAATTTTGAACTTCTTAATGTTTTGGGAGAATATCACGAGTCGCCATCCCTATCATCTTTCGCACAATTTTTGAAAATAGAACAAAAAATATTTATAAAAAATATTTTGATATATGAAAAAAATAGAAATAATGGAATAAAAAATTGTGATTTAATCCAAAGTTTCAATCGAGCCCTCTTATGTCCAAATTGCAAACCAGCCCCAATATTTTGCCCAAATTGCAAACCAGCCCCTAATATTATTCCAAAATACCCCCTGCATAATGCCCACTTACTTATGAATCAATATAAATAGACCTAAATTGGTACAAGAATGATAAAGTCGAAAAAGGAAAATAATATTGTTACCTCGAGTTAGTGAAGAGCAAATGAAGAGAGAAAAAGTCAACTGCTTAGGGTAGGGTTTAGGGTCAGGGAATTGAGGGAAGAAGCTAAATCATCGATTTCGGGAGAAACTATCTTCCGGCGACAGAATTTTGGGCGAGTCGCATCAGCTAGGGTTTCAGGTCGGGTCGGATCGGTTGAGAGAAGGACAGAAAAGTTGTGTCTTGTGAGGGGAAAAGGGTGAAGGGGAAGGGGAATAGGGCGAATGTGTTAGGAGTCATTCGGGTTGCGGGTCATTCACGTTGCGGGTCGAATCATCCATTCGATTAAAGTGGGGCACCTAAAATATTAGAATTTTTTTTACTTGCAAAAATGTAAATTATCGCAAGTGTGTTGTCCTTAGAAGGGTGAGATTCCGCCAGAGGAATTATTGCGCTTGTCGAAGGTAAAGACATAGGAACCCTAAAATAAATAAAAAATAAGAAGTCTAATTTTGCATTATTTCACTCACTTGGGACACAAATTATAATTTAAAAAATTTGATCGTAAATCATAACAATCAGCTATATAAGCCCCAATTATTTCTAATTAATCATAATATGACCAAAATTCCTAATATCAATACAAAGCCTAAATCACTAAATTACTCCCAATTAATTCTAATATCACCATAAATCAGAATTAAGAGTCACAAAAAAGCATATTTCAGAAAAATAACAAGTTCCAAGAATCATGACAACCAAGTCAAAGAAATTAGAAGAAAAATTAGAGAAACATTGCATAGTTTACGTTAGTCCCGGTTTAGTCGGCTTGGACAGACTCCGGCGTCAAAGATTTGGGCGAGTCTAGCAGTTCCATCAGCTAGGGTTTTGGGTCGGATCGGTTGAGAGAAGAGCGGAGTTAGGTCTCGTGAGAGGAAGGGAGATGGGCGGACGATCTCCTCCGATCTGATGGAATCTCGAGCGAGAGAGAGAGCTCGTACGAGGGTGAGAGATGGCGGGCTTTTTTTTCAAGCTCTGAGGGTGAGAGCGAGAGAGAAAGCTCTGAAGGAGGGTTTTTTTTTTCAAGCTCTTGTGAAAAATATTAGCAAATCTAGCATGTCTTTGAAAATATTTATAAATATAGCGTTTTTGCCATGCCGATTGGCGAAAATTATATATTTTCGTCACCCTGGTTGGCGAAAATTTCGGTTTTTCCATTTCATCCCACCGGCAGCTTAAAACTGTTAATTATTGTATAGATTATAATGTAAATCATTAAATTACTAAAATTACAAAGTTTTGCCACTATAATTGGCGAAACAATTTTTTTTTTATAGTCCGGCTTTTAAATTTAAAAATATAATATATTACTTTTAGACATGGTATATTCATATTTTACGGTCCAACTTTTAAATTTAGATTGATTAGATTGCTCGGAGAATCAGCTTTTCAGTCTGATTCAACATTACATCTCAGAAAATCTCGATTTATCAATTTGATTTGACAGCTTTATGATATTTGATTCAATTTTCTTCTATTAACCTCATTCAATAATTTCTCTCTTCTTCTTCTTCTTCTTCTTCTTCTTCTTCTTCATACTTTTTATTCAAAAGAGAAGAGTTCAAAAAGAGCTTCAAAGTTCAAATTTTTCCCATTCGAAACTTGAGGTAATTTTTGTTTTCAGGTTTTTGTGTATTTTTTTTAAATAGTTTAATTTTTTCTTAAAGCATGTGTTGAGATAATCACTTTTGTGTGTAGGAACAAATGACGCACAATAATGAAGATATGTTTGAAAGGTTTGAGAAAGCACGTGTTTGCAACATTTTAACACCATGAGTAAACGATGAAGATGATGAATATTACGAATCATATATGAAGGAAACGGGTAATAACACTGGTTTTATTTATTCGAGTAGTATGAAAATGGATAGTGTAGGAACTGTCGGCGATCCTCCGGCAGTGGAATTTGAAGATACTTCTTTGTGCGATTCGGCTATAGCAGATTTTGTATTAGGTCTTAAAATAGGTGCAGGAAGTTGTGATGATAGTTTGTATATTGGACGAGAGTTCGAGTCAAAAGAAGAGCTTATTTCGATTTATAAATTTATATTGCGTCATACGGAACCGCCAAATTTACGTCGACCACTCGAGCAAAAAAATTTACACTATCCATTGCAGGTTGAAATCTTCCTGCAGTCCTTGGAGGTTGCATGCTTCCATCAATAAAGCCGGGTACTTTGAGATAAAAAAAAATAAATGACCAACACATATGTGTCAACCCGTCACGTATTACAGACAACACACAATTAATTAGTGCATTTCTCGGGGGCCTAATTTTAGATATCGTTAGACATGATTTAGGAATTAAGCCAAAATGTATAATAGAAACGGTTAGATTAAGGTTCGAATACACCATAACATATTCGAAGGCTTGGTATGCAAAGCAGAAAGCGCTTTTTTATTTGTTTGGTTCTTGGAAGGGGGCATATAATTTGCTACCTCAACTGATGGGGGCGATAGAAGCAACAAATTATGGTTCCATGTACACAATTTGGCACGGCGATAAAAACAGAAATGACCAGCGAGAATTTGAAGGTCTTTTTTGGGCATTTGGGCCGACCCTCTGCTGTTTTAGGTATTGTAGGCCCATAATAATGGTAGATGGCACCTTCTTAACCGAAAAATATCAAGGATGTTTATTGATAGCGGTTGCAACAGATGCAAGAAACAAATTAGTTCCTCTCGCTTTTGCGTTAGTTGAGAGGGAGAAAAATGAAACGTGGGATTGGTTTTTTGCATGCTTGCGGTATGTGCTTCAAGGACGACAAAATTTACGTGATTTCGGACAGGCATATAGGAATAAAAAATGCAATGAGTGATGAGCGTGGGGGTGGAACAAACCTAACGCCTACCATCGTTGGTGCATGTGACATTTTGTAGCTAATTTTAGTAGTCATGAGGACAAAATGCTAGTTCCATTAGTTGAAAAACTCATTAATCAGCATAATGAAGTGAAGTTTAACAAGGTGCTTGAAATAATAGAGAAACAAAGTCGGACTGCGGCTCAATGGTTAATGGGACATAATAAAACAAAGTGGGCTCGAGCATATGATGTTGATGGTCGCAGATGGGGCAGTCTTGACTAGTAACAATGCAGAAGCGATGAATTCTGTTTTCAAAGGTGTTAGAAGTTTGCCTGTTACAGCGATAATGGAGGAGACATTTTACAAGTGTAACAGTTATTTTGTATTACACCGTGAGCTAGCAGCTCAAGAGGAAAGTGAAGGTAAGATTTGGGTTGATGAAGTGATGGATAAAATTACAAAAAAGAAGGCAGAAGGCCAATATGCATCAAGTCACTCTTTTCAATTATGATGAAGGAATTTGTTAGAAAATTCATAACTAGAGGTGGCAAACGGGCGGGTCTGGTCAATTCGGGTTCGGGTCAATTCGGGTTTCGGGTCAATTCGGGTCACGGGTCATTCGGGTCGCGGGTCGTTCGGGTCGCGGGTCGTTCGGGTTTCGGGTCGTTCGGGTTCGGGTCATTTCGGGTTTCGGGTCATTCGGGTTCGGGTTGCGGGTCAGTTGACTTATGGTCAACGTCATATTCTGGTCGTTATTCATCCGAATTGATATTTCAGGTCATTTGAGTTATTCTGGTCAGTATTATCAGGTCAATTATGTTAGAACAAGTCATAAAATTCTTAATTTCGAGATTTTTTAAATATTAAAACAAAAAAAAAATTATTTTCGGGTCAAATCGGGCGGGTCATTCGGGTCACGGGTCGTTCGGGTCGCGGGTCATTCGGGTTTCGGGTCGTTCGGGTTTCGGGTCATTCGGGTTTCGGGTCGTTTCGGGTTCGGGTCGTTTCGGGTTTCGGGTCACTCGGGTTCGGGTCGGGTCGGGCGGGTTTTTCGGGTCGGGTCAGATTTTGCCAGCTCTATTCATAACCATGTACGTTACATGCATAGTGAAACCTAGGGATTTAACCCGCCATTGGATCTACGTTAAGGGAATAGAAGTACGAGATTAGCAATTAAAATTTATACCTCGGATCTTCCTGATCCGCGAGATGAAGAATGGATGTAGGTCTGAACTTTTCTGACTTGCAATTTTCTTCTTCCTGAAGATCGACTCGCGAACCTACTTGCTTCTTCTAGGGATGAAGATCGATCGCTCGCAAGTTCTCAAGATAGAGAATCTCTACTTGTATCCATGCGAGCACTGGACGCACAGAACAACCGTCTCGGCTAGACAAGTCCGAATATACTTTCCGAAAATCTCTCAAAAACTTTCTCCTTTTTTTCTGTGTAATAGACGGCCTCTAATGCTACTGAATTGTCTGTTGAATAGAGAGACTATGCCCTTCTATTTATACTAGAGAGAGAGGCGAACGATTGCTCAGTTACCATAACTAAAAATCCTAATCTGCGCCTATTCCGTGAAGAATTTTGATGATACGTGATGGTAATTATATAATATTCTGATTCTTGTGAAAATTAATCTAAAACATATTCAAAACATATTTATTCCATCCGTACGGTTGAAATTTGAATTTTTGATGATATATGTAATATTTTAGACCGTTTTGCATATGCGAAACCTACTTAACAATATGCTGTATCAGACATAGTAGAAAAGACAATAGACTGCATATAACAACTCAACAACAAGAGATATTCATTGAAAAAAGCAACCGTTGCCATATATATGCCTAATGATTAATTTGAAAAATAATAAAGAAAAAAAAATGAAAGGACCAATCTGGATTGCGTGAGCAAATGAAAGGAATAATCTGGATTGGATGAATTGAGATTAATTCAGTCCTAAAATTAACACCAAATGCCCTAATTCAGCACAATTCCTAAATTTAAGTCCTAATTCAGCATCGATTTGAAGATGAACACTTACTCACCTGGAGACGGTGGGTGTTGAGGTGATCTGTTGGCGCCTAGTTGAAACATCTGTTGAGTCGCTCCCTCAGACGATCAGGCGAGTTGATCCCTCATGTCTGCTTCGTCGGATCGGAGATACGTCTCGAGGATTGGAGCTACAACAGAAGAAGGGGACGAGTCGATTTAGGGTTATGAGGATCGGAGCATCGTCGGATCGATTTGTCGATCTGCTTCCACAGAGAGCTTCCAAAGAGAGAGAGGGGGACAGGGAGTGGAGATCGAGTCAAGGCGGTGAGGAGAGGGAAAGAAAGTGAAGTTTTCCTCAATCTGAACCGGCCACCAAGCAGGATATGATCAGTTGGGGTCAATATATTCCCTCTCATATATATATTATATATATTCACCCACTAAAATACAAGTCTTAAAGATGGCGTTCAATAGAGATTGGGGTTGTTAACCCGGACAGAGCAATCGGTCATTCTTCAAAAGCACGTGACTAGGTCCTGAAGGACGGTTCCATCGAAGAAGTGGGCCTTTCATTCCGATGGATGAATAAATGTTTTATCCAAGGGACGAAGAGCGAGAAAGATGCGGGTGCATGAGTGAGAGTTCATGCGACGCAGAGAAATTGAACAGATAAGGCAAGCCGGACGTTTGGTCTGGATTTGTGACCTGCTCGGGTGAGCAGAGTAAGCTTGGAGAATTATGATGGAGGTAATTCATATAGATCTTTATATCTTATTTTTTATACTTTAGTTAGTATTTTATTTTATGTTTTAATCCAAGAATCAAGTTATTGCCAGAATCATAAGTGATTGCAGGAATTAGGACAAAAATGCCAAAAAGGACGCAAAAGAGGCACAAGGAGTCTAGGGTGCGATATCACTTGACCTGGTATCACGGATCATAGGAATCGTGACTCAAGAAGAGCGGCTCAAAGACATCCAAACAGGGATTGAAACGCAAAGGGCTGGAATCACGGACTGATTGATTGATATTTAAGAGGAGATCTGACAACGCCAAACAGACACGCTCAAGAAGGAGTAGATCGGGAAAGGGCAATCAAGGACCAATCAGTGTTAATGACAAGAAGATCTTCAAGGATATTCAAGAGATGTGTAAGATATCAAATTTTGAATTTGATATTATTTAGAATTTGTTTTCTAAGTTGGATTTAATTTCCTGGTTCTTAAAATCCTAGTTTTAATCTGAACTTTTCACTTTAGACCAAAGAGAGCAAGATTTATTTCAAACATTTTTAGAAAAGCAAATTTTAGAAATATAAAATTTATTTCCATGTATGATTAAATTAAGTTTTCAGATTCTATATTTCAAGATGAAAATTTTGATATAAAATGCATAAAATTTCGTTTTGTAGATTAAAAGTTATGAATTTTTCTTTATCATGCATAAATTAAATCATACATACAAGGACTTCTTTGTAAAGGTATTGGAAAAGTTATGTAAAGCAAATTTTTGAACGAAAAATACTTATGGCATGGAAAAAATAAATTATACCATTAGAATGCAAATTTTATGGTGAACGTTTTCATATAAAATGCATTAACTAGTATTTTGTAAATAAAAAGTTATGAATTTATTTATGATGGAATAATTAATTTTAAGAATCTGCAGGGACTAATTTATAAATTTTAGAAAATTAGGGACTTTTATGCAAATTACCACTGGACACCTGTTGGGGACGTGGACTGGCCGGAAGTTACATGTGTACCCCTATGAAATTACCAAAATACCCTTTGAAATTATATAAAAGAACCCATGCATTATTTCTCTCATCTTTCTTTTCTCTCACTTTAGAAAATCACTATCAATTCAGAAAAATTCCGAAAATATGAAATTTTAAAGGTATGTCGACTATTATTTTCTGAACAACTTTAGTATTTTACGTTCTCTCTAATTCTGTGGTTTAGTATTTTTGCCGAATTATTTTTCGATCTTGTGTAAATTGTGAAATTTTAAATCTTCTCAGAACATTATGGAAAAATTAGAGTAGATAGATCTTATTTTTGTACGAAACTTTTGTATATAATATTTTGATATATTTCGTAGTTTACTATTTTTAAATTATTCTTTTCTGATTTTTCAGAATAAGAAAATATTATATTTATGGAAAATAAAAATTTCCTCAGAAAATTATACAAAAACCGCAGAAAATCATAAATATTATTTGGAGAAACTTAAATATATAAAATTTTATTATATTCCATCGTTCACTATTTTAGATCAATTTTTTTTCTTTAATTTTCAGAACTTTGTAGGCTATTTCCATGACATGTAGGACCCACTGTTCAGAAAAACTGTATTTAAAAAAAAAAAAAAAAAACTGGTTTTATAAATCCTGCAGGTTTGAGATTTGATATTCCGGATTCTGACAGAATTCCTGGATTTCTTTTTCAATGGATTTTATTTACTTTTTCACAGTTTTGGTACTCCAGAATTCCTTAGGGATTCCAAACGATACAATTGGCCGTAACGGTTTCATTTCAAGTCAGTTTTTGACATTCTTGGCATTGTCGGAATCGTTGGAATGAGTACTTTTTAGAAATGAATTTATTTTTAATTAATAGTTTCTGGAAAAATTTTAAATTTAATAAAAGAGAGAAAATAAAGCTAAAATGTTGTGATTTAATGCATGACAGTAGCCGTTTGTGCGAGATATTCATTTGGGGGAGTCATATACAGCAGTCCAAGTTCCCTCCAGGGCAGGTGAGTGGTGAAAAATTAATTTTCTTATTAAGACATGTTATATTTTGGGAATTTTGGACAATAAATGTATCGGTTTAGCCCCAAATTAAACTCAATTAATTAAGATTAATTTATGGCATTAATATTTCAGTTATGATTAATATTTTGGAACAAATAGAATCTATTTTTAATTAATATATTTATTTATGATCATATTCATACTTGAATAATTCTAAAATTGTAGAATTTATGTATTATTAGTAGTCTATGTAATTTTAAATATAACTATGAGTATGAAAAAAAAAAAATTACTGGGGGACCTTTGTGATATTTTGAAAGACAATATTATGATAATAATTAATTATTTTGTGAATCACGCTAAACTTTTGTGTTATGGCTGGAGGATTACCTCGCTATTGTGATTTTTGAAAATATATGTGTGAGCGTGATTTTTGTTTTAAGGGAAGGATACGTAGTGAGAAAATCCAGAGTTAGTTTGGTGGTGGCGTGAAGGATCCTGGAACGTCAAGGCTCTGGTGTGAGAATGCGCGGTTCTCGAGCTTTTTGTTATTCTAAACAGATTGTGATTAGCTCTCCTTTCTTTTTGGCACTTCAGTTGAATACTAGTCGGCCCCTCAATTAAAAATATGATATTTTCTTTATTATAGTAAATAAGAGTAAATTATGATGAGTTTTAAATTACAAGTTTGAAAGGATTTTTTTAATATGATTTTAAATTTTTGGGACTAGAGTGAGAAAGATTCTGTATGATTCCTTTCTTAGCAGCTTCTTAATTTTCTGAGTGAGATTTGGGACCGGCTTGAGACATGTTGGCCGTCTTAATAAGCTAGATCCTTAAGTCCTCACTTAGTCATTTCTTTGACTAATCCCTCTCGTATTTCTTATTTTGGGACTAGATGGGAACGACGGGCAGTCGAATGCTACTACCCCGCGTCTGGTGTAATCGTTCGTTGTCACCATGAGGTGGTTCTAGGTCGGCGTCTGCATTAGCAAGGATCACGGAGTTAGCGACACTTTACTAGATTTGTTGTAGTTTTATTTCGGGTTTGTGTGCCCATTTTTGTTTGATATTTCCTCGGCATATGTATCTTTTATGTGTACGCTTCCGCAAACCTTTCGGGTCGTATCTTATCCGTAATAAATCATTTTATTATCTTTGTGTTATTTGTAACTCTATTTATGATACGAATTCGAGCCTCTAGCACACATCTATTGTGTCGGCGGGTTGTCATGCTTTGTGTCGAGGTGTGACAGCTTATATGGTATCAGAGCAAAAGTTCAAATAACAATTTAAGTCTTTGTCTCGAGAGCGAGAGGGGTAAAGTTTAAGCGTGTGGGCCAACCTTAAACAATTTCTTGATTCTTAAAGCAAGTATTCTAAGTTTTGGCATATTTGTTCACAGGGAAGGATGCCGCCCCGAAGAGCTCTCGTTACTACAGGAAGAGCCCGCAGGGAGTCGCGTCAAATCAGGCAGCAAACCCCGGTGGTTGAAGCTCAGGCCACTGCAAGAGTTGGCCTTCCCCCTCCGCCTCCTCCTCCTCCTCCTCCTCCTCCTCCCTCTCCCCCTCATGATCCTCCTCCGCCCCCTCCCCCACCTGAGGGTAATGCCGAGCAGTTCATGAATAATTTGATTCGACTCGTTGCCGATCAGGTCCACGCCCCGAGAGGTGGCAGGGAGAATGACCTGGTCACCCACATACGTAACTTCAACCGGATGGATCCGCGACCCTCTTTCGGAGATCAAGGCCCGGTTGATGCAGATAATTGGTTGTTAGAAACATCCAGGATTCTACGCCTAGCTCAGGTGCCAAACGAATCCTGGGTAATTGTGGTAGCCACAAAACTAAAGGGCGAGACCCTCTAGTGGTGGGAAGCTCAGCGTGGTGTAGACCGGCAAGAAGGGAACATACCTTGGGATGATTTCAAGGATGAGTTCGAGGAGTTTTACATTCCTGACTCGGCGAAACGCAGAAATTTGTAACCCTAGACTTAACTACAATAAAGTAGACAAGTGGAAGTAGGGGTCGAACCACGAGAGAGCTATTTAGACTAAACCAGATAAAAAGATTACTTCTCTAATGAAAATGGACTCAACAAAAATAGAAAACTAAAATAAAGAGAAACCAATACCGTAAATAAAACCAAACACAAGACCTAAAACAAGACACACAATTGGGGGGGGGTTGTTGATTGGTTGATTGCAACAAAATGAAAGTAACAAGTAAAGAGGAAACTTAGAGTAAAAATCAAGAGATGTGGTGGTTTTGTGAAATGAGGCATAGTTTTGTGTAGTGAATTTGTGTGTAACTTTATCCTTGACTATAATAATGAATTTGGAATTAATCTCTTAAGTGCAGTAAGATGAGCTCTAACCGATAAATAACTCAAACAAAAATATAGGGTTTTAGTTTAGATGAGCTCGTAAATAAAAACACTAACCTACTTGAATATCATAACCAATTCAATAGAAATCATTGGTTATTTAAACAAATCAAAACCTCCTAAACAATGAGCTTGTTCAGAACTGTTTAGATCCTTGTGAGTTATTTGCACTTGGCTATTATTCAAAGTCTAATGGAGGCTATTGAGCAAAGCAACCATAGGAATTTTGTGGCCCTTGTTAATTACTATTGAACATAGAATTGACCGAAATAAACTTAAAATAATTCATTGAGCATGAAAGATAATAAGTAAGTGAAAACAGAATAATAACCGTTCAAATGAAATTCATTATTAATGGTCTCAAAAGTTACAACACAAAAAACATAAACACTAACTATGCCTCGAAGGGCTTACTCGAAATACATGGAAAATAAAGAAAATAAAATAATGATAGAACCCATTAATGAAGCGTGGATGGAAGGGTGAAGCTTGCTTGACCTGCCCAACTCCAAGAGAGAGAATGATGAAGTTCAAAAGTAATTAGAATGGATGCCTTGCACCTGGTTATATAACCCTCTCAAAAGGTGATCATGAGGGATGAATGAAGATCCATGCAAAGAGTGTGAAGGAAGCATGGCAAAGGCATGAAGAGTGCATGCAAAGTGCATGAAAGATCTGTCCAGAAGATGGTCAATTTGGGCCATTTGGACTTCCGAATTGGGCTCTGGTGATATAGAATGAATTGTGGGCTTTGTTCTCTTCTTTCCAACGGTATATAGTATGTATATAGAGGGGGCCCAGATTGTGAGTTATGGCCGAAATACTGAGGCTGTGTCGGCAGGCCCGAGTCTTGATTATTATCTCTCTCTTGTGCTCCAACTTCTTTTCCCCAAGTTATGCTCCATCTAAATTGCATCTGAAATCACATAAATATCTTATTAGTAGTATCAACATTCAAGTTATGATTATTATCCATTTAAACACATATAATGGTGCAATATTACATATGTATAGGGTATAAAATGTGTATAATTAATGACTTATCAAATTACCCCACACTTAAACATTTGATCGTCCTCGAACAAAGATTATAGCTTGTATTGGTAGATGGGTCCCATGTTTTTGACTCACTCTTCACTTATATACCAGCCAATAATGATCTTTGGTCCCTTGTGTAAGATTCCATGCACTTTGGTGAAACTCGCACTCACTCTCTTTTTGTATAGTGGAATATGAATGTGAAATATGTGGAGTGTCTCTCATAATATCTCTCAGTTCTCAGATGAATCATGATTTCCTACCTTGGTCGTGAGGGAAATTCTCAAGTTATGTTTGGTGGAATATGATGGAATATGATGGATAATATATATATATATATATACTACATAATTGGTTTGCTTGTCTACTTCGCCACTTTCGGTAATATTGTCACTTGGTTTTTAAACTCATGCCTCTACTCTCCGAAAAGATATCGCTTATACCTCTATCTCCTTGGAATAATGAACCTCCTAATGTGCATACCTCCTAGCACCTTCAGTCATCTGGCCCAAAATGTGTCAACCTAACTACTGGCCTGAGATGTATGACTGGGATCCACTCTTTCTCACAAATCGGGTAAACTAAGGTTTAGGCCATGTACAAGGGGAACAAGTTTGAGTCATGCAATCTTTTTTTTTTTTATTTATTTATTTTTTATTTATTTATTTATTTATTTTTTTTGTAGTTTTTTTTTTTTTTTTTTTTTTTTAAAGATTGTGACTCAAATCTATTAGAATTATAGGGGCCTAACTTGCCTTTGTCTCTAAGATTCATCTCCTCACGAATACACTCGGTGCACAAAGCTCATCTACTACACATAAGCCCTCAACTTCTGACACTAACCTCTACTTCCCGTCCCCAATCTTCTTATATAATGCCTAACCCTCCTTCTCCAAAACCAAGCAACAAAGTGACTTTAGAAGCTAATAGACTTGGATATTATTTATATATATACGAGATGATATAGTGGGTTATTATGGATATTATACTATAAACAACTTGAGTTCCGGGTCACGGTCCAATGGTAAGTCCTCACATAATTTCTCGCGCAAATCTCTAAATTATTGGCACTCAAACAACAAATCAAGTTCACCAGTGACAAAAGATCCCTAAACCAACGACCTCAATTCTTCTTGAACTGGTCTATATGATCCTTTTGAGTCCAAACAAGTTCCACCACATTATTCAATACAAGTTACAGTTATCTCTCAATCTTTTTTATTTTTAATTGGGCATTTTTTTTAATTTGAAGCTTAAAAATGGGTTTTATTATTATTTTTTTTATTATTTATTTTTTAACTACCTAACATGCAATAAAGACTCCACCCCACACTTAAACTTTTACTCGTCCTCGAGTAAAGCTAAGCACAAAGTAGTGATGCAATGCAAGAAAAAAGAAAATAAACAAATAAAAACACAACCTTTATTCGCAGGGTTGCCTCCCAGTAGCGCCTCTTTTAACGTCGTTGGCCCGACGTTTCCATCTCCTCAAGAAGTGGATGCTGGCTCTCCAAGCTCGTGAATGTCAATCCAGCTCGCATCGAAACTCTCATGAAACCACTTCAGTCGGTGCCCGTTGACCTTGAAGACTTTCCCTGAATCCACCCACGACCTCCTTCTGCACCATAATCGAACAATTTGGTCACAAGAAAGGGCCCTATCCACCTACTTTGTAGCTTGCCCGGGTGTAATTTGAGTCTTGAGTTAAACAGCAACACCTTGTCACCCACGTTGAAATCCTTGTGGGCAAGCTTCCTGTCATGATACACCTTGGTCTTCTCCTTGAAGATTCGGGAGTTCTCATACGCGTCATTTCGGATCTCCTCTAACTCTTGGATTTGCAACTTCCGGTTGAGTGCATCGTCTGGGTAATCTAGATGGCACTTCTTGATGGCCCAATAGCTTTGTGCTCGAGTTCAACCGGAAGATGGCAAGCCTTTCCATAGACTAGCCGATAAGGGGACATGCCTACAGGGGACTTGAACGCAGTCCTGTAAGCCCAGAGTGCGTCATTTAGCCGAAGACTCCAGTCTTTCCTGGTAGGGTTCACCACTTTCTCCAAAACGCCCTTTATCTCCCTATTCGAAAGCTCTGCTTGGCCATTGGTTTGAGGGTGGTAAGCTGTCGAGGTTTTATGTGTGACATGGTATTGCTTCAAGGACCAGAAATGGGTTCCTCTATCACTGATGATGACTCTCGGGACCCCAAACCTACTAAAGATCTGGTCCTTGACAAAATCCACGACTGTTTTTGCATCTGCCCATTTTGTGGCCTTGGCCTCAACCCACTTGGAGACATAATCAACTGCTAGAAGGATATACTCAAAGCCATATGAGGGAGGAAAAGGTCCCATAAAGTCGATACCCCACACTTCGAAAACCTCACATGCAAGAATATACTTCATCGGCATCTCGTCTCTCTTGGTTAGTCCTCCCGTTCTGCGCATCGCTCACATGACTTCACGAAGAAGTAAGCATCCTTATGTAGAGTGGGCCAGAAGAAACCACACTCAAGGACCTTATGAGCTGTCCGCTTGGCGCCAAAGTGTCCTCCACACTCTAGAGAGTGACAAAACTCAAGAACGGATCTAACCTCATTATCGGGTATACATCTCCGAATAATCTGATCAGCGCAAATCCGAAAGAGGTAAGGCTCATCCCAAATATAAAATCGGGAATCATACCGGGATTCTATCGGCTGTGCACGTGTAAGATCCTCGTAGGTCTTTAGCCACCAAGTAATTCACTATATCGGCATACCATGGTGTATAGCTTTGCACGGCATAGAGATATTCCTCGGGGAAAACTCCGATATTGGGGTACCCTCCCTCAATACTCATAGGAAGGCGGCTAAGGTGATGCGCAACTAGATTCTCGATCCTCGTTTATCTCTAATCTCCAAGTCGAACTCCTGAGCAACAATATCCAACGAAGAAGTCTCGGCTTGGATTCCTTCTTCTTGAAAAGATACCTCAACGCGGCATGGTCGAGTATATAATCACCTTAACCCCTAAGAGATAGGACCTAAATTTCTCTAGTGCAAAAACAATGGCTAGCAACTCTTTTTCGTAGTTGTATAGTTGCACCGAGCATCGTCCCAGGTCCTAAAGGCATAAAAGATAACATGGGGTTCTCGCCCATCCCGCTGCCCAAGAACGGCTCCAACCGCCCTATCACTCGCATCGCACATGATCTCGAAAGGCGATTCCAATCGGGAGCTTTAATGATGGGGGCGAAACATAATTTCTCCTTGAGAAGGTCGAATGTCACTTTGCACTTCTCATTAAACTCAAAAGAAGCCTCTTTTTGGAGAAGAAGACAAAGAGGTTGAGCGATTTTTGAGAAATCTTTGATGAAACACCTATAAAATCCGGCATGACCAAGAAATGATAGAATGTCCTTCACACTGGTTGGGTACGGAAGGGATCTAATGACATCGATCTTGCTTTATCCACTTCAAGACCCCGAGAGAAACCACATGGCCTAGGACTATGCCCCTGATCTACCATGAAATGACA